>CM061545.1:72270527-72383027 GCA_030864215.1 Capsicum pubescens
TATTTTTGAACCTTTACTCCTTTTAGGGTAAAATTTAGTATTTCAAGGTTTCCTTATGATTATTCACCTTGGTTAGAGGCCTTGAGTATGCTAGTATTAGCTCCCTTACTTGTCTAAGATCCTCGAGATGTTAGGTTGGTTTCCTTAGGTTATTATCTTTGAGTTTAGTCCTATATATGGGTGTATATATATGGTATTACCATATATCCCACTCTTTTATTATCTATTTATAGTGTATATGTATTATTTGGCCTTGTATTACTACTATATATCCTTCTTTAACTCTTTATTTGTATATTGGCTAGCGATATATGGTATTGCACTTTAGTTCTTTAAAGTTGTTCGAATGGGATAGTTTAACCTTATTGCCCTATTAGCATCATTATGTTTAGTTTCATGGATAGTTTCCTGAAGTTTGGAAATACCCCACATTTTCGGGCTTTAATTTAAACCGTCATTCCTACGTGTATAGACCCGAATACAATGATTTCCATGTCAAAATAAGTGTGTTGATCAATTCTATTGTGTGGGAACATCTTTGAATATTAATCGAGGATATAAGAATCTCCTAACTCAAAGATGAGTTGAGAACTTTTCTACAGATTATGTTTTAGTGGATGTTTCAGCAAGGGTCAAATTTAAATGAACGTAACTCTCAGAATAAATCAAGTTAGGTAGCCTAGTATATATCATATGAAATATATTTGAGTCTTCTTTCCAAAGTATACGATTTCACCATATTCCAATATTAGAGTAGAAATTTATGTTTATTTTACCTCAGAGTGTATCTGAGAGACGGTGACGACTTGAGTTGACAAGTTGTCAACAAAGTGACGAGCTGTCAACTTAGTCATCAGCCTTAACCATAAAACACATTAAATCACATAGGGATGGTGACAACTAATTTGATAAGTTATCAACTAGTTGACAAGTTTTCAACTAAGTCATTAACCTTAACCAGAAAGTGTCCAAGTCCAATTAGAGGTTGACGACTAAGTTGATAAGTTACCAACTAGTTGACAAACTGTCAACTTGGTTATCAACCAAAAATTTCTACAATTTTTATTTAGTTTATTTAGGGGTATTTTGATCTTTTACTCACCTCAAACCCTACCTCCCCCCAACGACTTAAATCACCCTAAAAATGATATTTTCACATCATTAGACAGTTTTCAACATTTATTCTCGTCTCTGATCTCAAGAGAAAAGAAATCAAGATTTCTTCCCAAAGTTCAACTTCCAAGAATTCAAATTCATGTTCTTACTTCAAGAAATCAAGAAACCAAAAGGTTCAGGAATGTGTGTATTCAGTGAGGATCTCCTTTCATCCTCATGCCCAAATTATGATATTGTTCATGAATTTTATGATCTTCATAAAATAGGGCTTCACCCAAATTGTTACTCCAAGTTTAAATTCAATTCCCCATGATATAATTTTCACTCCTAAGAATGTTTTAATGATTACTCATGGTTTCTTAGGCCCATATCTTATCATTCACACTATTCTCAAATCCAAGCATGTTTTGCATGATAATATTTAAAATTTCAAGCATATGATCAAGCTTTATGAGTTTTTCCTAGTTTCTCTAGATTATTTTGTAATTAAACCAGGAATACATATTTTCTGATAAGAATGGTATTCTCTCATGTTCAAGAATCATGAATTTCCTTATTATGATCAGTTATTGAATTTTTGGACTTTATTCATGAAATTCTCTTATTATTATGATCAGTTTACATGGTTTTAAATACTTCAGATTAAAAATACACTATTATTTTCTGAATACCATAACTTGAGCATATTAGTTATCAGTGCATAACTTCTGTGTCAGTTCGGTTGGGAGAAGAACTTAGAATCGAGCGAACCTAAGGATGAAAACTTACCTGCTAGCTTAGGGTGAGACCTTTAGTAGCAGTCCCTAAGATCCATAACTACGTATCTAGTGTAGATTATGAGAGATCTTTTGTCCTATATAGAGTTGATACTTTCTTAGGGAAACCTTCCACTTTAGAATGACACCCTAGTTCTTATGGACATCATTTTAGTGGATCCACAAAGCCAGTGTTGGTACTCGTGGAAAGATAATGACACCCTTCCAACTAGGGTTATAGGTTGGAACCCAATTAGCTCAGCGGGATATGTCAGTTAAAGGTTAGCTCCCATAGTCTCCGTTTAGTAGTCAAATTATACTAATTCAGGTTTGCATGACTAGGGCCAGTCTATTAGTTATTCAGTTAATTAGTTTTACAGATTATTTCAGTACATATTTATGCTTGGTATTGATTTCGTATTATATGTTCATGCATTCATGCTCAGTATTCATACATGATCCTAAGTATGATTTTACAGCCAATTCAGCTTTAAATTGAGATTTACATATGGTATTAACCTTTCTACCGCTTCTCAATTTACAGAAGTATTTTAGCTCATGATCTAGAAATTTCACTATGCCTTACAAGTTTTTTTACATATAGATATTTTTATATGCATATTTCAGCAAATGGTTTATGTCCTCCATTTTAAAGCAATGTTTTAAGTATTTTCATGATTAGTGAATGTCTCACATACTCAGTACATTCCAAAGTACTGACCACATATATGTGTATGTGGCTATATTGCTTCATATGTAGGTACCAGTTGTAGCCCACAACACTATGATCTAACAGAACACATCTTCCAGCCAACAGGTGATAAGTTCTCTTGATTCGAGGACTTGAGTCAACTCTAGTTCCAGTATTTTATTTTTTTATTTAGTCATATTAATTAGGGATGGATGGGTTCATGTCCCGACTACATATAGTCTGTATTAGTAGAGGCTTCATCGACAGTCTATCAGAGTTGATGTATCCGGTTTTATCTTTCCTCTGTATATCTATTAATGTAAGCATTCTTAAACAGTTTTGTAATGAACAAGTTCAGCTAATGACATCTTTTTTGCTTATTACTTTTGGTTTTATGTAATTATTCATTTGCTCATGAATTATGACAGTATCATGGATTAGCTTAGGATCACTTGTCGTTTTAAGCACCATGTGATGTCCCGAGGGTATTCTCGGGGCAGATGTCATTAAAGTTGTGTCTAGTAGAGTCTTGTGAAATGGTGCAGTGATGTTTGTACTTTTCTTTGAGAGTCTATTGGACATTTAAGAAATGTTTCTCTTCCTTCATACACTAGATTATGCAATAAAGTTATTCTCTAAGAAACTTCTATCGATTCATGTGTTACTCCATAATTATCCATCTATGACTTACTCTTGAGATAACATGAGGAGTAAATCTCAAATTCCTCCTAAGATGATGTTCTCAGATTTACTATCAGTAACTTCAGAAATTGCACAAAGGTCTTGAGAGGATCCAGTTAATGTGTTTTAAAGTCCTTTAATTCAAAAGCTTATTTCCTCATCGATATGAGTTATGCAGTTAAGACAGAATATGATATGTATTAAGATTTCTTGTTAATCCTTTGTTATCGATAGCGCTCATGAGAGAAGAGAGTATGTACCTAGATTATTGAATAGATCTTTTATTGTGGGATACAGTAACTTAGTGTGTTATGATTCATAAATAGTGGAACAACCTCAAAGTCAAGAGTGTATATTTAAAAGTGTAATAACAAAAAAAAGTAGGGCTAGTTGTACGAAAGGTGAGCTTGTAGTCTTGGAATGATGTATGCAAGAATTTAAGTTTATTTATTTTGCAATTAAGTATAATGGTGTAGGTATGATGTAGAGGTGTACCCAAGGTGATTTGGGGTTGCATTATTTTCTAAGTTTTTAAAGTGTCGTGTGTGCTTAGATAGTATCCATGAGTTGCTAAGTGTGAAGAAAGCTAGTGATAAAGTACATGGTGTTCTTGATAGCTAAGTTGTGAGTCATAGGCTGAGGATGTTAAGTCTTTTAGTATAATTTTGATTCTTATGGCTTAGGGAAAAATATAAGTCTAGATGTGTGATATTAGTAAGCGAAGAAGAAAGGGTAGATTATGTGGCTATATAGACAAGTATGTTTATGGAGAAGAGCGTAAGTCTATGATGATGAATATTAAAGTTTGAGAAAGTTAAGTATGGTATATATTAAGGGACAATCCAAGAAAGAAGTTAGTATTGTCCAGATATAGTTTATCCAAGTGAGTGAGCATTCATTTGTAGACTATTAGAGTAAAGAAACTACATCTCATTCATGAGGAAATTGAATAGGCCAATAGGCTTAGAGTGTCGACTTTGAACTAAGAGGGAGATGCTAGGGTGAAGAACCAAATCAAATTTTGAGAATTAGATTGTGATGTATGTCAATAAGAGTTGTGATACATTTTTACTCTATCATATTCCTTTTTTTGGATTTTAATCATTATGGAACCCTATCTATATCTTGCATGATAGAGCCAGTCTCATGACCAATGCTTATACACTTAAGAAATTCATGTTCATTCTCAACTCATGTGATTCAAGTCATCCCCTATGAATCTATGAGTTTCACTCTTATGTTATAAAACTTTAAATAAGTATGAACCTATGTTTCAGAATATGCTCAGTTCTTCAGTTCTCAGAACTCATAGTACACCTTTAATGACCAGTGAAATTCACATTATGTTATGTAATTCCTCAATTTAGATCTCTTTAATGAATTCATGCCTTTGATGTTCTATTTCTTAGGCCTCAGTTAAGTATCGAAGTTATATATAGTATTCTTTCAAGTTGTAGGTCCTTATGTTCTAGCCTTTCAGTGACCCTCTTCTTATGTAAAAATAGTGTTGATAAGATGGATGAAAAATGGTTTAAATGAGAGAGAGTATATGACCCTTATAGGGAAGATTATTGTATGCTTGTTTTATCTAATGCTATAAGTGTTAAAGAAGAGCGATGTAAATTTTTAGTATATCATAGTTAGTTGATAATTCTATGTCAGTTGTCTTGGGGATAATGCATGAAAGTTTTTATTAATTAAGGCATTAGAGAAAATGGGAAAATTTTTATGTAGGTTGGTTGGTTAGAAGTTCATACGTGGTTGTAATGATCGGCTTAAATGTAATGTTGATGGATAAGTGGATGAATGCATTGTGCACTAGTGAATTCCCAATTATAACTTGGAGTTAGTTGTTGAAGTGGTAAGGAGGGTTATTCTTGAGATGAGAGCTCTTAAAATACGTAGAATATTGAATCATGTGGTTTATACTAATATTATGGTGTTATGTGTAGTACCTTGTGATTTACACTTAAGCTTAAACATGATAGGAGTATGTAGTTAAACTTAAACTTTTATTGGGGTAGTCATATGTACCTATGTGAAGGTTATAAGTTGCATCAAATGAAGTATAGTATTTAAAAGAAAGAGTATAGCTGAGAAAAGTATTTGATAAGTGTGGCTAAGCATGAAAGTTAATAGTTGCATTTCCTAAGACATAGTAATCCTATTCTAGCTTCTGTTAAATATGTCTATGTTCCATGAGTTGTAACCATGTTGCGATTCCTTATTGAAATTTCATACTCAGATCTTGTCCAGAATTCTTTCCCTTAATTGTTATTAGAAGTTATGATAATGAGATTTTGAGGTAAATCATATTCCATTCTTAGTAACTCTTGTAAATTCTATCGCATTTGCTATCACTTCATAGTTCTATACGTAATCGTGTCATGAATGTTTCAAGTGCGTTCTAAACTCTTGGCATGAATCAGATTCTTATAGTCAGTCAAGTCATCTCAGAAGTCAGTTTCATGATTGAAGTTTTATCATTTCAACATAGTTATGACCTTAATTAGAAAGCATGTCATGTCAACATCATTCCATATGATTCCTATATATGTGTTCATGTTCCATATGTATCAGCTGAGTCAGTACCCAATCAAGAGGTGATTCCAGTTAAGAGACCTAATCAATTTTATAAATTCAGTTTCAAGATAGTAATTACATTATTTTCATCCAAATATCATCTTTCATTTAAGGACGAATGATCCCAATCGGGAGATAATGTAATATACCACATTTTTAGGCAAGAATTCGAACCATCGTTCCTACGTGTATAGAACTGAACCTAATGATTTCTATATCAAAATAAGTGTATTGATAAATTTCACAGTGTGGAAACATATTTGAATATGAATCGAGGTTATAAAAATCTCCTAACTCAAAGAGGAGTTGAGAACTTCTCTACCGATTAAGTTTTAGAGGATGTTTCAACAAGTTAACTTTCAATATGTAACTCCTAAAATATATCGAGTTAGGTGGACTTATATATATCAAATGAAAAATCTTCGGGTTTTCTTTCTAACTCACCTAATTTCACCTTTATCCAATATCGGAGTAAAAAGTTATGATCATTTTACCACTGAGTGTCTGTCTAAGAGAAGGTGATGACTTGAGTTGACAAGCTGTCAACTAAGTGATGAGCTGTCAACTTAGTCGTCAGACTTAACTAGAAAACACCTTAAATCACTTAGGGAAGGTGAAGACTAAGTTGATAAGTTAACAACTAGTTGACAAGTTGTAAACTAAGTCGTCAACGTTAACCAGAAAGTGTCCAAGTCCTGCTAGAGGATGACAACTAAATTGATAAGTTATCAACTAGTTGACAAGCTGTCAACTTAGTTGTCAACTAAAAATTCCTGCAATTTTCATTCAGTTTCCTTAGGAGTATTTTCATCTTTTTTTTTTTTAACTTCAAACCCAACCCCCCACCCCACCCCACCCCATGAGTTAAATCACCCTAAAAGTGATATTTTTATATCATTAGTCAGTTTTCAACGTTTATTCTCCTCCCCACTCTCAAGAGAAAAGAAATTAGGGTTTCTTCCCAAAGTTTAACTTCCAAGGATCCAAATTCATGTTCTCCCTTCATGAAATCATGAAATTCAAGTATGTGGGTATTCAATGAGTATCTACTTTCATCCTCCAAATTATGATTTTGTTCATGAATTTTGTGATCGTCATAAGATAGGGTTAAACTCAAACTGTTACTCCAAGTTTAAATTCAATTATCCATGATATAATTTTTACTCCTAAGCATGTTTTAATGATTATTCATGGTTTCTTAGGCCCATATCATATCATTCATACTATTCTCAAATTTAAGCATGTTTTACATGATATTATTTAAAATTTCTAGCATATGATCAAGATATATGAGTTTTCCCTAATTTCATCAGATTATCTTGTAATTACACTAGGTATACATGTTTTCCCATAAGAATAACATCCTCCCATGTTCAAGAATCATGAATTTCCTTATTATGATCAGTTGTTGAATTTTTGGGCTTTATCCATGAAATTCCTTTACTATGATCAGTTTGCATGGATTTAAAACTTCAGATTATACATGAACTATTATTTTTAGAATACCATGAATTGAGCATATTAGTTATCGGTGCATGTACCAGTTTATGCTTTTGTGCCAGTTCAGTTGGGAGTAATACTTAGCACTGAGCGAACCTAGGGAAGAAGGCTTACCGGCTAGCTTAGGGGGAGATTTTTAATAATACTTCCTAAGTTCTAGAAATACATAGTTAGTGTAGGTTATGAGAGATATTCCTACCAATATAGGGTTAATACTCTCTTAGGGGAACTTGCCAGTTTAGGGTGGCACCCTAGTCCTTCGAGACATCATTTTAGTAGATCCATACAGCCAACGTTGGTACCCGTGGAAAGGTACTGACACCCTTCCAAATGGGGTTACATGTCGGTTAAATGTTATATCCCACATTCTCAGATCAGTATTTTGATTATACCAATTCAGGTTTGCATTACCAAGTGTCCAGTCTATCAATTATTCAGTTAATCAGTTTTACAGATTAATTCATTACATGTTTATTCTTGGTTTTGAATTCATTTTACATGTTCATGCATTCATGCTTAGTATTCAAACATGATCCTCAGTATGGTTTTACAGCCTATTCAGCTTTAAATTGAGATTTACATATGGTATTCATGTTTCTCCCACTTCTCAGTTTATAGAAGTATTTTTGCTCACAATCTAGAAATTTCACTATGCCTTACAAGTGTTTTTTAAGTATAGACGTGTTTAATATGCATATCTCAGTAAATGGTTTATGTCCTCTATTTTCAAGCAATGTTTTTAGTTTTTTCATGATTAGTGCATGTCTCACATACTCAGTATATTCCAAAGTACTGACCACATATATGTGTCTGTGGATACATTACTTAATGATGTAGGTACCATTTGTAGCCCACAATACTATGATCAGACAAAACACACCTTCTAGCCAGCAGGTGATGAGTTCTCTTGATTCGAGGATTCGAGTCAACTCTAGTTCTAGTATTATATTTTTTATTCAGTCGTATTGATTAAGGATTGTTGGGGTCATGTACCGGATACCTATAGTCAGTACTAGCAGATGCTTAATAGACAGTCAGTCAGAGTTGATGTATCCAGTTTTAATTTTTATTTGTATATCTATTGATGTAAACATTCTTAAATTGTTTTGTAATGAACAAGTTTAGCTAATGACATCTTTTCTGCTTATTACTTTTGATTTTATGTATTTATTTAGATGCTCACAAATCATGGCAGTATCATAGTTAGCTTAGGATCACTTGTGATTCTAAGAACCGTGTGACGTCTCAGGGGTAGTCTCGGGGTATTACAGGTTTATATTCAAATTTACATGTTATTTATGCTTACATTATCTTTGGAACATAGTCTAATGATGCCAACTTATTACCAAGTGCTTGGTACTCTTACTATATTTCTGCTGCCTATATATCATAGAACGAGATCTGAACATTGCAGTGTGCATCGTATGGAGCAACTATGGATTGAAGATATGGGGTGAGTTCTCTAAATTTAGAGTATTTCTTATCTCTTTTATTGTTAGCATGATCTCTATTTTGTATTTGGAGACATCTTTGTATAAATATTTTTTCTGTATTTCATTATACTCCTATTTTATTAAAAGATCTTGTACTAACTCCCCATGGTTTTAACATTTCATCTTTATATTAGTCTTTTTTTAGATTCATTTCTGTTGCTGTTTTAATTTCTCTTGATAGTCTGTTATTATCAGTTTCAGACAATAGGTTAGCTTACCTACTGGTGGGTTATAGTTGGCATCATTTTGACCTGATAAATTAGTTTGTGACAAATTAGTATCAGATCTTAGATTTACTAGTGTTGTTGGTGCAAGAGCTAAGTGCCTAGTAGAGTCATGCGGATCGGTGAAAAACTATATGTATCCTATCTTTGGGAGACTATTGGGCATTCTTAGGAAATTCTATTCTTGACTTCTTGTCGTGTGTCTGTACTTCTATGAACCTCTAAGTATTTCTTTTGACTCAACCCCTTCTTATATGGATAGCATAAGTTTTTTTTATATACGCGGATGGGACTTCTACGTGTCTTATTAAGTGGTAACTTAGATTCAAACTATGGAGTTAGAAATGGATATCAGGAATCTTCAGCATTAGCTAGAGTGTTTGGGGCTAGCCTAAGTCCCAACAGAGTTTATGATAGCCTTATTTTAGAGGTTCTGATTCTGTTTGTAGATATTCCACAACCATTATTATTAGATGGAATATCGAGTAATTCTAAGGCCAGAGTTGGTATTCTTGGTATTCAACAGGGCTCCTTATTAGTTTTGAAGTATGAGAATAGGTTTCTCGCGTGTTCCATACATACTCTTATGTTATTTCCTACTGAGCATGAGATGACATCCAGATTTTTTTCATATGACTGACTTTACACTCTGTTTGGTGATGGAACATTTGGTAGCCACTGGGTCCACTTCCTTTAGGTTGTTGATCACACAAGGACTTAAGAGAGGGAATGTATTAAGACATATAAAGGTGATGGTAAGAGGCTATATCAACAGTACAGTGTTAGTATTTTCTTGATTGGAGGTAAAAAATCCTCTCAGCAGAGGTCAGCATCACTTGCAGCCTATCAAGTTTGTACAAGTAGTACCTCAGATAATGGATGGCTCTCAGATAGATCATATTTTTAATGCCCCGTACCTTATTTAGCTAAAACCCATCTCTAGAATGTTAAAGAATTGCTTCCAAAATAGATGATAATTATTTCAGGTGGAATTATCCAGATTTAGACCTCCTATTGTGTGGGAAATTTGATAATATTTTCAATGATATAAGATTCATCTAAATCCAATAACCAAGTAAGAAGTTATGGCTATCTTAAGTTTTAGTCATAAAACACCGTCATTTAGGTCATTAGCGCATCGCGGAGAAGGTTTAAATGATGTTTGTCAATTTTTAGTGGCCCTCCACGATATTGGCGCATCACGGAAAGGGCCAAATCCCCAATTGTCCAATTCCAAAGAGGGTCCGCGATATTGACGCATCGCATCAAACTTCCAGGTCCCATCCAAGGTGGCAACACGATACCACCGCGTCGTACCACCGTGTTTGTTCCCAGTTGGCAATTTCAAGTGGTTTGGCGTGTTGCGCCAAGGCCAAAATTTGGGATTTTGGTCATTTTTTAGTTTTGTTTATGAGTTTAAGAGGGGAATTTTGGTAAATCTTCCAGACCCTAATCTGTCCTAAACAATGAATTAAACCCCTCCAAAATACTTTACATCCACTTTTCATCAAATCTCTCTCAAGCAAAACCCTAGCTTATTAAGTTTCTTCCCCAAGAAATCCAAATTTCTCCATTAATTCTCCAAATCAATTCAAGATTGAGTACTCCCAATTAAAGATATCTAAGAAGTCATCACCAAAACATCAATAAAGATCCAAGATTCAAGTTTTGGCATCTAGATCATCAATTGAGGTATGTGGGGTATGAACAAGAATAATCCTTTCATCCTTGTGCACAAAACTTATTTTAAATTCAACTTTTACTGAAGTTTATGAGATTTTCCTTGAAATTAAAGTTAGGGTTTATGCCCATTATTTCTATTTAAAAGTTTATGATATATCCAATTATTTAGAAGTTTAATTCCATGATTTTGTTCATATTTTCATGCATTTTGCAGAAATTTCCAGATTTTATGATGAACTATAAATGCTTATATTATCAAGCATGAATTTTAAGATGTTTTAAAATGAGATTGATGCATGGGTCATTATGCCCTAATTAAGATTTCTATTTCGAGTTATTTGTGCTATGAGCACCCTTAAATAACATTATTCTCAGATTTTGATAAAGATTTGACCATTTGGTCCTAAGCTAAGATAAAGAATCCACTTTGTTCATATAACTTGAGATTTAACCTTGTGCTATTTTTGAAGTGGATTTCTTAAGATTTTGATCATAAGAATGGGTGTAGTATTTAACACCGAGATGGGTAAGTTACTACGATTCCATACCCCAAAACTTTGTGCCACTGTAGGATTAAGATTATTCCCACTTCTATGTGGATGACTAAGATTGTGATCACTTAAGATAAGAAGTTCTATTCTGATGGAAAGGGTAGAACAACCCTACCTAATGGGGTCTAGACGGGGTACTCCATGGATGCTCACATGGTGTATGTCGGTTAGAAGAACCTCCCAAAAAGATGTCCCCTACTCTTCAACAGTCTATTGATTTAAAGTTTTAAGACAAAAGCATATGTTTTGGAAGTTATGGTTTTAAGATTCTTAAGCCCTAAGATAAAGTATTTTACAGATTTCAGAACTAGGTATAATGGCTCACAAGATTTACATTATACGTTTTATCATTTATGATTTATGATCTTCAAACTTCAGATTTCTCAAGCATGTGTAAGTCATTTATATTTAGCATGCATGATTTTATAAATTGTGATGATATTGCTTACTTATTGCATTCACCCCCATATACTCAGTGCATTCCTAAAGTATTGATCCACATATATGTCTATGTGCTACATTGTCTCATAATGTAGGTTCAGGTGCTCAATCTCAGCAGCATGAGTTATCTTCGAGCATCTCTTCTACATTCCTACAGTTGGTGAGTCCTCATAGTTTAGGCACTTAGTTATTCATACTTCCAGTTTATCAGTAGATGTTCCTTTATTTATTTCAGACAAATTTGAGTTAGCTGGGGCCTATCTCAGTGACTCTCTAGATTCAGTTAGTAGAGGCTTATCGGACTGCTAGATTCAGTGTTAGACTTTTGATTCAGTATTCATATTCTCAATATTGTCTTACCAAGATTTATAAGATTTCTATGTTTTAGATAAGATTTTTCCATTTATTATGTTTGTATATTTATGTCTTTCTTATTTTGAGATTTAGATTTTGTAACGCCCCAAGAACCCATCCCGAGACGTCACACGGTGCTTCAGGTCACACGTGGCCCCAAGATAACCCTCTAAGCCTGTCATCACTTTCAGAACTCACTATAACACAAATCATGCTAAGATAAAGAGTAATAACCATGTCATGAACATACTGCGATACGAAGTAATAGTACTCTATACAATCAAAATACTGAAGTTCTGTACATACTAGTATTCTAGCCTGACAAAGCCTCTTCTATACAAGTCTGATGAGCCATTGGGACAGATCCCCAACTGACTCATACTGAACTGAAAATAAATAACCATCTATTGAAAACACAAAACCGGAAATACAGGTCCTCGAACCATGAGGACTCACCAACTATAGAAGTGTAGAGGAAGGTACTCAAAGATCAATGTCGCTACTGAGACTGAGCACCTGAACCTATATCACGAGGAAATATAGAATACAAAAGAGTATGAGGGTAAGTACTTAGGAATGTACTCAGTATGTGGGGGTGTATGCAACATTTTAAATAATATTATAAATGTATGAGAAATCATACATGCTGACAATAATAACTATCTTCGCTTGAATTATCTGAAACATTATTTCCATAAGTCATCAGTAATGACATGTGTTTCATAAATCTCATAAATCATTTAACTCAACTCAAACTCTTTAACTCGTGACTCAGAGTGACTCGGTAACTCAAGAGACTTATATCATTATGGATGTGGGAGTTTCTCATAACCGACATAACTACACCATGTGAGCCTCATGGAGTCCAATGTTTTGCCCTCCTAAGGAGGGAACCCCACATTGGCGGGGGTGTCGTACTCTTGCCAGGGAGTACAACCTCAATCTCATTATCACAATCCCATACTCGGCCTTTGTCCCACAACTATCAATATCGATCCTACGGTGTCACGTAGTTTCGAGGAAATACCAAATTTCCCGCTCGGTGCTAAATACTCCTCCCAAACTCAGCTCAGAACGTATTAGGAAATCCACCTCAATCAATATCAACTCATGGGTATATTTTAAAGAACAAATCATAAATATATATATCTCATCTGTAAATCATGAACAACTGTGGATTCCTAACTCGACTCAAAATCAAAACAATCTTTCTCAACATCAAGTACATTTGCTTTTCGAATCATTTTCAAATATCAAAAGCTTCAAGGAAACATCATAGGACTCATTCTTGACTTTAAATCTCAGATATCGATATATATTCAATAGTCAAATTTCTCATGGAAAGGCATAACTCATGCCACTTGTCTTAAATCGCTTAGAAATCATCAATACATAATGACAATACACAACTCATGGAATAAATTCTCAATTTAAGAAACATGATGGTGAAATAATCATAAATATAAAACTTATTCAACTCAAATCTCATAAATCATAACTAAAGAAATTTGGGTGTAACCCCACTTGCAAAGATCATGTAGATCAATAGTAGAAATTAAATCTTTAGGCACAAGAACGAAAGGAGTGTTCTTGTTCAAGCCCCACGTACCTTAGATTTTTATTTTGAAAATATAGAAACTTTCTTGAAACTTCTTTATCACACTTTTATACCAATACCTTGTTGCCTTTGACTTGAGGAACTTAGTTCTTGAACAACTTGAAGAAATTTATGGGAGATTTCTTGAATTTCTTAGAGATGATTTGATTTTTGGGTTTGGAAGAAACCCTAGGTTTCTAGAGAATTCATGAAAGAAATTTGGAGAGAAATGAAGAGAAATGATCTTATCTTCTATACATAGATATATATATATATAAGGCCACAGGGAGTGGAAATGACCAAGATGCCCTTTTGAAAAAAATTTAAAAACTGCAGATCGGGGCCTGTGACGGTTGATCTGACGGTCTGTCAGATTAGCTGACAGTCCACTAGGTCGTCCGTCACTCGACTGTCAAAACTAGAATGTTCTTTCTTAGAGTGACGGTTGAAATAACGATCCGTCAGAGGGACTAACGGTCCACCATATCGTCCGTCACTTGGGGCTCAGGAATGGGACATTCTACCTCGGTCTGATGAACACCTTGACGGTCCACCACTTTGACTGTCACACGACATCCCAAAAATGGAGCTACTTCCTTGGCTTGACAGGACACTTGACGGTTCACCAGGTCGATCGTCAAACCTGGGCGATCCGATAACATTCAGTAAAATGGCCATAACTCACTCATCCGATGTCGGATTTCGATGAAATTGGTATCGATGGAAAGCTTAGTCAATGTTACACATGACAAAAAGTGTAAACTAGAGAAATAAAACATGTTTTAAACAACAATCACTTTGGAAGTCATACATATCCATTCAAAAGATAGATTTAGGCTTAAGAAACGATCGGGGTATTACAAATTTAGTAGAAAGAAGCCAGGGTTAGCTCAGAACTACTTGTAGTTTGGAGAACCGTGTGGAATCTCGGGAATCAGATTCTTAGGCATTTCAAACTTGGTATCAGAGCCTAAGGTTTAGAGAATCCTAGGGAGTCAGACAAGTTGCATTACGTAGAGTTTTGATCATCGGTGTGAAGCACGCCACATCAATGAGCAAGAGGCTATGGAGAGTTTTAGGAAACCATCTCTTTTTTCATGATCTATCATGTATTTAGTGTCTCTATATGCTTCTAACTCATGCTTACACGTGACATACATTTCCTCTTCGTAGAGCTAACACCTGCATAAATGATAACCAGCCACCTCAGCCCGTAGACCCTTTGAATGAGAATGTATCACATGCAGAGTTTCGAGCTGCCTTTCAGGTGCTAGCCCAAGCTGTGACAACTAATGTTCAGGGCAACTGCCAGGATGCAGTCCTACTCCAGCAAGATAGGGACTTAGCCACAGCTAGAATTCAGGATTTTATGAGAATGAACCTGACAGAATTCTTTAGGTCAAAGGCAGGTGAGGACCCACAGTTATATCTAGATGAGGTGAAGAAGATCACTTGAATTATGCATATTTCTGAAGAGGAGAGTGTAGAATTCGCTTCTTATAGATTGAAGGATGTATCTTATGATTGGGTAGTGATGTGGAAGAATAATAGAGGACAAAATGCAGCTCCCATGACTTGGTAGATTTTTCAAGATGCGTTCTTAGACAAGTTCTTCCTACACGAGATGAGGGAAGCTAAGATAGAAGAGTTCATGAACCTGATGTAGGGCTCAATGACTGTGAAGAAGTATTTCCTTAAGTTCAAAAAGTTGTCTAAGTATGTCCCTGATCAGATGGTTGGCCCTAGGTCAAGCATGAGTAAGTTTGTGACTAGTATGTTTAGGTTAGTTGTTAAGGAGTGTAGGATGGCTATGCTCATTGGATACATGTATCTTCCTAGATTGATGATGCACGCTTAGAAAATTGAGGCAAAAAGGATGAAGAAAAAAGAGAGAGTAAATAAGAGGGCTAAAATAGGGCAGTTTGATTATGTCAGAATAGGTCTGAAGGAGGGAATCATTCGCAGTTTCAGAATCATTTATCTATACCTGGACCTTCTTCAACCAGTGCTCCTGTGCCCAGAAATAGGCAACAATAGTGAGGTAAGTCTTATGTGTCTAGGTCTTAGAATAGTGTGAGTAATAGGCCTAATCATCCCTCATCTGCTAAGTGTGGTAAGAATCATGGAGGTGAATATTCATGGGGTCAGAAAGGTTGTTATGGTTATGGCTAGTCGGGTCACGGAATCAAAGAGTGCCCGCGTGCTAGATGGGGGAATAGAGATGTTCATCCTCAAACTCAAGATAAAAGTGCACCAGCTCTTCTAGGTCGCCCAGCTCCTCCTCAGAGCTCCTCATCCAGTACCGGTGGTGATTAGCGCCAGAATCGGTTTTATGCCTTACCATCCCGCCAGGAGCAGAAGGATTCCCCTGATGTTGTGACTGGTATGCTTCGTGTCTTTAATATTGATGTTTATGTGTTGTTGGACCCTGGGCCGAGTTTCTCTTATTTGATCCCATTAGTTGCTGTAAATTTTGAGATAAATTCTGAAAAGATCCCTGAGCCTTTCTTGGTTTCTACTCCAGTAGGTGAGTCAGTTGTTGCTAAGAAAATCTATAACAAGTGTCTTATCACCATCCTTCAGAAAGTCATGTTAGCAGACTTGATAGAGTTAGATATGGTTGAATTTGTTCTTATTCCTTGTATGGACTAGTTTTCATTCCTGTTATGCTTCTATAGATTGTCGCACCCGAGTGGTAAAGTTTTAGTTTCCAGATGAGCCAGTTTTTGAGTGGTCAGGTAATTCAGTGTCTCCCAAGAGTCATTTCATATCTTATCTTAAGGATAGAAATTAGATATCTAAAGGTTATATTTACTATTTAGTTTGAGTTAAAGACACCAAGTCTGAGACTCTAATAATTCAGTTCGCCCGAGTGGTCAATGAGTTTCCTGATATTTTTCTAGAAGATCTCCCAGGGGTACCTCCCGATAGAGAGATAGAATTTGGTATTGACCTTCTCTCAGATACTCAGCCTATTTCTATACCTCCTTATCGTATGACTCCCGCATAGCTTAAGGAGTTGAAGGAGCAACTCAAGGATCTTTTAGATAAAGGTTTCGTAAGGCCTAGTGTTTTACCATTGGGAGATCTCATCCTATTCGTCGAAAGAAAGATGGTTCTTTGCGAATGTGCATTGACTATCGTCAGCTGAATAAAGTTATGGTAAAAAACAAATATTCTCTTCCTAGAATTGATGACTTGTTTGATCAACTCCAAGGTGCAAGTTATTTCTCAAAGATAGACCTTAGATCCGGCTATCATCATCTTAAGGTAAGGGAATGTGATATTTCAATGATGGCCTTTAGAACCCGTTATGGTTATTTTGAGTTTCTAGTTATGCCTTTTGGGATAACCAATGCCCCAGCAGCTTTCATGGACCTCATAAACAGAGTGTTCAAATAGTATCTAGACATATTTGTTATAGTATTCATAGATGATATCCTCGTGTACTCCTGTAGTGAGGATGACCATGTAGATCATCCTAGAATTGTCTTACAAACTCTTAGAGATCATAAATTGTTCACCAAATTCAGCAAGTGTGAGTTTTGGCTAAGGTCAATAGGCTTTATCGGTAATATTATTTCCGCTAATGGCATTAGAGTCGACCCACAAAAGACAAAAGCCGTAAAAAATTAGCCTAGACCTATCTCTCTATCAGACATTAGGATTTTCTTAGGTCTTGTTGGTTATTACAGTTGATTCATTGAAGTTTTATCATATATTGCATCCCCGATGTCTAGATTGACCCAAAATAAAGTTAAGTTCCAGTGGTCAGATTTCTGCGAGAAGAGTTTTCAGGAGTTGAACACTCGACTCACTTCAGCCCCAGTTTTAGCATTACCCGATGGTACAGATGGTTTTGTTGTTTATTGTGATGCCTCCGGAGTTGGTTTGGGTTGTGTGTTAATGCAGAGAGGTAAGGTCATAGCCTATGCCTCTAGACAGCTTAAACCTCATAAAGAGAATTACCCAACCCATGATATGGAATTAGTTGTTGTGATGTTTGCTTTGAAAATCTGGAGATATTATTTGTATTGTGTGCATGTTGATATGTTCACGAACCACAAAAGCTTGCAGTATGTATTTACTCAGAGGGAGTTGAATCTCCGGTAGAGAAGGTAGTTAGATTTGTCGAAGGATTATGATATGAACATGTTGTATCATCCGAGCAAGGCCAATATAGTGGCAGATGCCCTTAGTATATTGTCTATGGGAAGTGTTGCTCATGAGGGGAACGATAAGAAAGAGTTAGCCCTATAAGTTAATCATTTGGCTAGATTAGGTGTTAGATTGGTTGATTCAGCAGAAGGAAATGTTTGGGTTCAGACTAGTTCCGAATCTTCCCTAGTTTTGGAAGTGAAGGAGAAGTAAGATATGGATTCTAGTTTGGTCAAACTGAAGGAGTCAGTTAAAGACCAAAAGGTAGAGGTTTTCTCCCAAGGGGGATATGGCGTGTTGAGATACCATAGTAGATTGTGTGTGCTTTGTGTTGGTGAGTTGAGATAGAGGATTATGGATGAAGTGCATGGTGCGCCTTATTCTATTCATCCAGGTGCTACCAAGATGTACCGTGACTTGCAGGAAATCTATTGGTGGAATGGTATGAAGAGAGATATCATGGAGTTCATAGCTAAGTGTGCAACTTATCAATAGGTCAAGGTAGAGCACCAAAGACCGGTGGTATGTTGCAAGATTTTGGTATCCCCACTTGGAAGTGAGAAGAGGTGAATATGGATTTTGTGACTCGTTTACCCCATTCGCGTCATTATCAAGATTTGGTTTAGGTTATTATAGACAGATTGACTAAGTCAGTATATTTCTTGCCAGTTCATACGTCCTATACAGTTGAGGATTATGCTAAGTTGTATATCTGAGAGTTAGACAGATTACATGAAGTTCCCTTGTCTATCATCTTAGTTAGGGGTACTCAGTTTACTTCCCAGTTTTGGAGAGCCTTTCAGAAGGGTTTTGGTACCCAAGTTCCTCTTAGTTCAGCTTTACACCCTCAGACGGATGGTCAAGAAGAGAGGACCATCCAAACTCTAGAGGATATGTTGAGAGCTTGTGTTCTTGATTTCAAAGGTTGTTGGGATGAGCATTTTCCATTGATTTAGTTTATGTATAATAACAGTTACCATTCTATATTCAGATGGCCCCGTTTGAGGCTCTTTATGGGAGGAGATATAGATCGCCCATAGGTTGGTTTGAAGTGGGTGATGCTACTTTGCTTGGGCCCAATGCAGTGTTTGAAGCTATGGAGAAAGTAAGTTGATTATAGAAAGATTAAAAACAGCCCAGAGTCATTAGAAATCATATACAAATGTGAGAAGAAGGGACCTCGAGTGTGAGGTTGGTGATTTAGTGTATTTGAAAATTTCACCTATGAAAGAGGTGAAGAGATTTGGGAAAAAAAGGAAGCTTAGTCCCCGGTATATTGGCCCTTATAGAATTCTGAGTCATGTTGGGAAAGTAGCTTATGAGCTTGATTTTCCCGCAGAATTGTCAGTCGTTCATCCTATATTTCACATCTCTATGCTTAAGAAGTACATCGGTGACTCCATTGTTGTAGTTCCTTTAGAAAGCTCAGATATTCAGAATAGCCTTTCTTACGAAAAGATTCCAGTTGAGATTTTATATCATCAGATTTGTAGACTAAGGAACAAAGAAGTTCGCTTGGTCAAAGTTCTTTGGCGGAATCAGTCTGTTGAGGGTGCCACTTAGGAAGCAGAAACTGATATGCGACCCAAGTACCCTCACCTTTTCTCCGCAAACTCAGATTTATCTGAAGGTAATACTCTTCCTTAATTCAGTTCTTTTCTAATCATGTATTCACGTATATAGTTGCCCTCATGTAATTCATGCACTCACAGAATTACTCAGAAGCTTAGAATGATCTAGATTCAGTTGTTCAGTTCATATCAGTTGTGCATGATAGCTTATAGTCTCAGATTCTTTAGTATTGTCAGCTTATCTAGCCATATTTGAGGACGAATATTTCCAAGGAAGAGATATTGTAATGCCCCGTACCTTATCTAGCAAAATCCATCCCTAGAATGTTAAAGAATATCTTCCAAAATAGATGATAATTATTTTTGGTGGAATTATCCAGATTTTGGCCTCCTATTGTGTGGGAAATTTGATAAGCTTTCCAGCGATATAAGATTTGCCTAAATTCGATAACTGGGTAAAAAGTTATGGCTATCTTAAGTTCTAATCGTAAAACATCATCATTTAGGTCATTAGCGCATCACAGAGAAGGTTTAAATGATGTTTTTCAATTTCCAGTGGCCCTTTACGATATTGGCACATCACGGAGAGGGACAAATCCCTAATTGTCCAATTACAGTGAGGGTCCGCGATATTGACGCATCGCGCTAAACTTACAGGTCCCATCCAAGGTTGCAACGCGATACCACCGTGTTTATTCCTAGTTGGCAATTTCCAGTGCCTTGGTGCGATAGTGGCACGTCGCTCCAAGGCCAAAAGTCGGGATTTTGGTTGTTTTTCAGTTTTGTTTAAGAGTTTAAGAGAGGTATTTTGGTAAATCTCCCAACCCCTAATCCGTCCTAAACAATGAATTAAACCCCTCCAAAGCACTTTACATTCACTTTTCATCAAATATCTCTTAAGCAAAAACCCTAGTTCATCAAGCTTCCTCCCTAAGAAATCTAAATTTCTCCATTAATTCTCCAAAGCAATTCAAGATTGAGAATTTCCAATTCAAGAGCTCTAAGAAGTCATCTCCAAAACATCAATTAAGATCCAAAATTCAAGTTTTAGCATCTAGATCATCAATTGAGGTATGCGGGGGTATAAATAGAGATAATCCTTTCATCCTTGTGACCAAAACTTTTTTTAAATTCAACTTTTACTGAAGTTTATGAGATTTCCCATGAAATAAAAGTTAGGGATTATGTCCACTATTGCTAATTACAAGTTTATGATATATCCAATTATTTAGAAGTTGAATTCCATGATTTTGTTCATATTTTCATGCATATTGCTGAAATTTCCAGATTTTATGATGAATCATAAATTCTTATATTATCAAGCATGAATTTTTAGATGTTTTAACATGAGATTGATGCATGGGTCATTATTCCCTAATTAAGATTGCTATTTCGAGATTATTTGTGCTATGAGCACCCTCAGATAAGATTATTCTTAGATTTTGATAAAGATTTGACCTTTTGGTCCTAAGCTAAGATAAAAAACCCACTTTCTTCATATAAGTTGAGATTTAACCTTGTGCTATTTTTGAAGTAAATTTCTTAAGATTTTGAGCATAAGAATGGGAGTAGTATTTAGCACCGAGATGGGTAAGTTACAATGGTTTCATACCCCAGAACTACGTGTCACTGTAGGATTAAGATTATTCCCACTTCTACGTGGATGACTAAGATTGTGATCACTTAAGATCAGAAGTTCTATTCTGATGGAAAGGGTAGAACATCCCTACCTAATGAGGTCTAGACGTGGGACTCCATAGATGCTCACATGGTGTATGTTAGTTAGAAGAACCTCCCAAAAAGATGTCCCTTACTCTTCAACAGTCTATTGATTTAAAGCTTTAAGATAAAAGCATATGTTTTAGAAGTTATGGTTTTAAGATTCTTAAGCCCTAAGATAAAGTATTTTATAGATTTTAGAACTAGGTGTAATGTCTCACAAGATTTGCATTATACGTTTTATCATTTATGATTTATGATCTTCGAACTTCAAATTTCTCAAGACTGTGTGAGTCATTTACATTTAGCATGCATGATTTTATAAATTGTGATGATATTGCTTACATATTGCATTCACCCTCATATACTTAGTACATCCTCAAAGTACTGATTCACATATATGTCTATGTTCTACATTGTCTCATAATGTAGGTTCAGGTGCTCAATCTCAGTAGCGTAAGTGATCTTTGAGCATCTCTTCTACATCCCTACAGTTGGTGATTCCTCATTGTTCAGGAACTTAGTTATTCATACTTCCAGTTTATCAGTAGATATTCCTTTATTCATTTCAGAAAAATTTGAGTCAGCTAGGGCCTATCTCCAGTGACTCTCTAGATTCAGTTAATAGAGGTTTGTCGGACTACTAGATTCAGTGTTAGACTTTTTATTCAGTATTCAAATTTTTAGTATTGTCGTACCAAGATTTATAAGATTTATATGTTTTAGATAAGATTTCCACATTTATTATGTTTTAATATTTATGTCTTTTCTATTTTATGATTTAGATTTAGTATAAAGTAGCCAGGGTTAGCTCTGGACTACTTGTCTTTTGGAGCACCGTGTGGCATCTCGAGAATCTGATTTCGAGGCATTACATTAGTGGTCTTGGTAGATAGAGTTCTTGTTAGGCATTACGGATTATTCGATCTAGGTTTTTATGTCATGGTAGGGATTTTTGGTTATTAGATATAGTCCACTATAGAGTTCCAGAGGCATGTTTTGATTGTGGTGAGATTGGTCATTAGTCTAGGAAGTTACCTAGGTATGACTTGGTTAGCCAGCTGGGGTCAGCTCTTATTTCTCGCTAGGTTAGAGATTTAGAAGTATTTTACAACTGTAGAGAGACCAACTATTAGTCCAAAGAGTGCCCCAATATTGGATTATTGAGCAGTCAGATCAGTCTCTTAGAGATGTGACACCTTTAGGTGGAGGCAATGCACTTAGTATTCTAGTCGGTCATAAAGATGCTAAGTCTGAGATTAGACGCATTTGAATTCATACTTCTCTAGGAAGTCAGTGACCATGACTCTAATTTTCATTATCATAGGTGTTGTTTTGATATCTATCTTTTAGTTACTATTTGCATTGAGGTATATGCCTTGATATCAATATGTTGATTTTTGTATGCCTTTGTGTAAATTTATGCATATATGTCTGGCCCTGTAGATGATTTATTTTAGTAGTGGAATGAGTGGATCAGTGTTGTGATTTCCTTGGGGTATAGTATTTGGGTTAAACTTCCTTTTCTTTGACATATTATTTGTGTTATGACCTTAGATTGGTATTTGTTATGTTTTCAATTTTTTGTGCCTCCTGCACCTTATGTTGTTGTTGCAATTATTATTATTTTAGGTTGTTATCAATTCTCTCATGATAGATCGCTAGACTAGTATCATCTAGTTAGTGTTTTCTTTCTTGTGATTCTTATCTGTTTGACCTAGAGCCTTTGTTTGTTGGTCTTTTTTCTGTTAGCGAGGCAAAGTTGATTGTTGATTGGGTTGTATAAGTGAAGGTAAGTTTGTTCTTTCATGGTTTTATTTTGATTTAGCATTAATGATCCTTTTTCTCTTGTCCATTACAAATGTTGATAAGTTGAGGTTTGATATTTTGATTCAGTTTGGATCATCACCTAGTAGTAGTCTTGATCTTGGTATTTTCGTTGTATTGGGTGCTCAATTATTTCAACAATGTGGTTTATGATCCAGCTGGTTTGAGTTTGGCTTAAATAGGTGAATTCAAAAATTTTCCATCTTTGATATTTATTCGGCCTGGTATGTCTTTGTGAGATGCATTTTCTTAGAGGTATATGTTTGTATATCAGTTATTGGTAACCAAAGCTGGTGTCCTTAGAGAGTGAGTATTCATTGCCATGGATTGAGTATTGGTTTGACTAGATTTAAGCTAAGATTGTATTTTTCTAAGTTGCTCAATTTTGGCTACCATTAGAAGTCTTTGTAGCCATGGTGAGTTCATGGTGATGCCCGGAGGTGTTATGCCCTTAGTGAATGTGGATCTGATTACACATATCTTTAATCTGTGGCCTTCTCTAGTTATGATTTTTGAATTTTTTTGAATGAAGGCTTGGCTGTTGGGATGGATTTTGATATGTGGATTCTTACTTGCCAACAGGATCAGTTTGGTTAGTTGAGGCCGAGTAGTTCAACTTTGATGTTGAGATTATAGATATAGATTATGTAACCTGATTGCAGTAGCCTCATTTTGAGGTTTTTGTTAAGTTGGGACTTTGTTGATAAGTTGAATAGGTCTACTTGTTACCTACCGATGTAGTTTTATTCAGTTCAAATGGGTTGTACTTGATTGATGATCAAAATATGGTCTGTTGGCAAATGGTGTTGGTTTCTACTACTTTTGGCCTTGGTTCTCAGTTTTCATTAAACCTTTGGGGAGACTAGTTAGTAGAAGATGTGTAGCTCAGTTTGGTTTATTGTGGTTTTACCCATAATTAGTGGAACACTCGATAACATTTAATTTCAAGAGTTTATGCATTGAACTCGTGATTATTGGTTACGTGCATCATCCAGACCACTAAGTGCACTTGGTAGAGAGTGCAGACATTGATTACCCCCATTTGACTCTTCAAGTAGGGGGTATTGAGACATTAGACTATTGACTACCCCCAGACCACTCAACTGTTCACAACTCAATCACTGAGACATTTTGTCAAACACTTGGAGGTCATGAACTTGTAGATGAATGAGAACACATGATAACATGTCATGAATGCACTATTCAATTCACATGGACATTCTATCAAACACTGGGGGAGCATAATTAATGCACATGATAATGAACAACACATAAGCATCATGACTACAACTTAAACTTGAAAATTCAAGGGTTTTGACATGAAAGATTAATAATTCAGCACAATGCTAACATAATTTCATGGAACCCATAAAAGATCTCAACTTGAAATTCATAAAACAACTTAAACATTGGCATAATTCAATTCATGAAATCTAAATCATAATTCAAGTTTTTGAAAAGAATTCTTGAACTCCAAGGGTGGAAGGAGACCCAAGGATGAACACCTAAAATACCTTGATTGTTGGTTTCTGTAATACCCCGAGATTCTAACCAATAGTGCCGCCATGAATCAAGCCCATGAGAAATAAATTATAGTTTTTTGGTTTTTTTCTGGTCAAGGGTGATGTGTATTAAGTTTTTAAAGATGTCCTAACGATTGGGCAAATCAAAACATTCTTTACAGATTGAATTCTTGAGAAGGATTTTGGTACAGTCAGCTTCAAATGTTCATATCTCCCGTTATACTACGAATTATTGAGATCATGACCTGCAAAAAGATAGATAATTGAATTATCTTTCCAATGATACTCATTTCGTCAAAATCCGATATCAGATCAAAGAGTTATGTTTATTTTACTCCAGTGTATCAGCCTGGAAAATCCGTGACGACCTTTTGTGACGACTTGTCACAAGCCTGACGACCCATCACAAAATGTCGTCACCTTAAGGCAGAAAGTCACAAAATCCACCGTTTTTGTGAAGACAATTCGTGACAGCCTATCACGGGCCTGACGGCTTGTCACGGATGTCGTCATCTATTTTTTCAGCAATTGATGGACGATTTTTGCAAGGGTATTTTGGTCATTTCTCATTTTTGGAGGCCTCTATATATATGAGAATCCTCATCCAAATCCTAATTTCTTCATTTATCTCTTCCAATTCTCTTAAGAAATATATCTAGGATTTTATTTAGGAAAATTATCTTCCAAAAATCATCCATAAATCTTCAAGATTCCTTCAAGAAACAAGTTCCTCATAGAGTGGGATTCAAGAATTTTTTTATTACAAGTTTGAGTAAAGTCTCAAGCTCTAGAGTTCAACCATTTTCAAAGATTAAGGTATGTGGGGTTTTGAACAAGAGCAATTCTTTCGTTCTTGTGCTCAAAGCTTTGATTTTTACTATGAATTTATATGATTTTGCAAGTGGGTTTATACCCAAATTACTTCATCATGAGATTATGAGAATATAAATTGTTCAAGCTTTGTTATACATGATTATTTTACAATTTCCAAGTAATGACTTGATATTTAATATTGTGAATTTCAAGTTCCTACCGTGAGTTGGTAGTTCAAGTGCTTTCAAGATATGTGTCAAGCTTTAAGCTTCCTTATGAAAAATTGGATTATTGAGTATATTGATTCATAAGAATTGAGTTGTTACAATGAGTTTTGATATTTTCTCAAATTTATTGATGTTTCCATGACTTAATGAATTGATGCATTTTGATATTGAGAAAGATTGATTTGATTTGAGTCGAGTTAGGAATCCACAGATTGATTATGATTTGATAAATGAGAAAGAGATTTGATTTGGTCTTCATAATAGACCCTTGTGATGTTTATGGTGGATTTCCTTACGCGTTCTGATCTTATGTCTGGGAGTAGTATTTAGCACCGAGCGAGAAATGTGGTATTTCTCCCGAAACTACGTGCCACCATAGGATTGATAATGATAATTATGGGCCGGAGGCCGAGTATGAGATTCTGTTCACTAAATTTAGGTTGTACTCCCTTGCAAGAGTATGACGCTCCTACCAATGAGGGGTTCTCTCCTTAGGAGGGAAAAACGCTGGACTCCATGTAGCTCACATGGCTTATGTCGGTTATAAGAACCTCCCATGTCCATAAGAGTCAAGTTTCTTGAATTACAGAGTCACTCCGAGTCTTGAGTTGAAGAGTTGAGTTGTTTTTGATGATTTATGAGGTTTTTATCATATGATTTATTTACGATGAGATCAAGAAAAGTATGTTTCAATCTAACTCAAGCCAAGTGAGCCATCATTGTACATATGCATATTTTCATGAAATTGATGATGATATTTACATTGTTCCATGCACCCCCACATACTCAGTACATTCCAAAGTGCTGAACCATATATTTTCCTATGGGCTACATTTTCTCGTAATGTAGGTTCAGGTACTCAGCCGCGTTAGCGATATTTGGGTGCCTCTTTTCATCTGCTCAATGGTGAGTCCTCATGGTTTGAGGATCGTGTTTATAATTTTGTGATACCGTTCTGTTTTTATGGCTTTCAGTACTGTTTGAGTCAATTGGGGGTTTGTCCCAATGTCTCCTTGATTTTGATGCATAGAGTCTTTGTCGGACTAAAGGGTTGGTATGTATAGAATTTTAGTATTTTGGATTGTACAGGCTAATTTCTTATCTTATTCCAGTATGTTTATGATTTGTCATTCTCTCTTATATTAGCATGACTATTGTCAAAGTGAGTTCTAGAAGTGATGACAGGTTTAGAGGGTTAGCTTGAGGCTGCGTATGGCCTTAAGCATCGTGTGACGTATCGGGATGGGATCTTGGGGCGTTACAAGCTTGGTATCAGAGCCTAAGGTTTAAAGAGTCCTAGGGAGTTTGATAATCCGTGTTACGTAGAGTCTTGATCATCGGTGTGTAGCGCTCAACATCTATGAGCAAGAGGCTACGAGACGTTTTAGGAAAAATCATTTCTTTCTTTCAAAAGTCTATTGTGCCTACGACTGTTTCTCTCTACTATTAATTCGTGCTCTCTTATGACAGAAAATGCCTCTTTGTTGAGCTCGTAGAAACAACGAGCAACCTCAACCCATTGATCCCCTGAACGAGCATTTGTCACATGTAGAATTCCGGGAAGCTTTTTAGGCGCTAGCCCAGGAAGTTACCGCCAATACTCAAGCTAACACCAAGGCTACTGTTCCGCCTCCGCAAGAGAATAATTCTGTTGCAGCTCAGGTTCGTGACTTTATGCAGATGAATCTGCCTGAGTTCTATGGGTCGAAGATAGGTGAAGATCCACAGATGTACTGGGATGAAGTGAGAAAGATCACCTAGATTATTCACGTGTTTGAGGAGGAGAGTGTTGAATTGGTTGCCTATCAAATGAAAGATATTGCATATAATTGTGTGGAAATATAGAGGGAAAGTATAGGGAAGGATGTCGCTCCCATGACTTGGCAGTTATTCCAGGATGCATTCTTGGATAGATTCTTTCCTCTTGAGATGAGGGAAGCAAAGATAGAGGAATTCATGAATTTGATACAAGGCTCCACGACTATTAAGGAGTATTGCCTTAGATTCAATCAGTTGTCTAAATATGCACCTAGTACGATGGCTGACTCTAGGACCATCATGAGTAAGTTTGTGACCGGTGTGTCGAGTTACGTTATGAAAGAGTGTAGATCTGCTATGCTTAATAGGGAGATGGACCTTTCTCAGTTGATGATACATGGCTAATAGATTAAAGCTGATAAGGTGAAATAGAGGGAGAAAGTAAGAGGGAATAAAAGAGCTAGATCAGAGCAACAGGGATTCGGTCATTCTAGATTCTATGAAGGGGACCGCCATCAATTCCAGAGACGTTTGTTTATGCCCGCGCCTTCCTCAGTTAGTGCTCTCGCACCTAGAAGCAGGCAGGAGCAGGGGAATAGGCCTATCTCGTCCAGGTCTTAGGAAAGTGTAAGTAACAGACCTCGTCCTCCGTTATGTGCTAAGTGTGGTAGAGATCATTTTAGCGAGTGTTTTGTTGATCAGAGAGGTTGTTTTGGTTGTGGGAAGTTGGTCCACCGACTTAGAGATTGTCCATATGCTAGATAGGGGGGTCGAGATGCTCATCCCCTGAGTCAGTCTACCAGTGCCTCCGCTCCCGTTGTTTGCCCAGTTCCTCCTCAGGGCATCTCTTCTAGTACTGTTGGCGGTTTGTGCCAGAATCACTTCTATGTTACACCCTCTCGCCAGGAGTAGGAGGATTCTCCAGATGTTGTCACTGGTATGATCCGTGTCTTTTATTTTGATGTTTATGTATTGATGGACCCCGGTTCGAGTTTCTCTTATGTGACACCTCTGGTTGCTATAAATTTTGAGATGGACCCTGAACGAATTCCTGAGCCTATTCTGGTTTCTACCCCGATAAAAGAGTCTGTTATTGCTAAGAGAATGTATAAAAAGTGTCCTATTATTGTCATTCATCGGGTCATATGTGCTAATTTGATTGATCTAGATATGGTTGATTTTGATGTCATTCTGGGTATAGATTGGCTTCACTCGTGCTATGCATCTATAGATTGTCGTACCTGAGTGGTCAAGTTTCAGTTTCCTAATGATCCCGTGTTTTAGTGGTTCGGGAGTTCTGTAACTCCGAAGAGCCATTTTATATCCTACCTCAAATCTAAGAAGTTGATTTCCAAGGGTTGCATCTATCATCTAGTTCGACTTAAAGACCTCAAGTCCGAGACTCCGACTATTCAGTCAGTTAGCATTGTTAAAGAGTTTCCCAATGTTTTCCCGAAAGACCTTCCAGGGGTCCCACCTGATAGAGAAATAGAATTTGGGATTGATCTCCTTCCTGGAACTCAGCCTATTTACATTCCTCTATACCGTATGGATCCCGCAGAACTTAAAGAGTTGAAGGAGTAACTTAAAGACCTCTTACAAAAAGGCTTTATCAGACCCAGTATTTCCCCATAGAGTGCACCTATTCTATTTGTGCGGAAGAAAGATGGTACATTACGTATGTGCATTGACTACCGTCAACTCAACAAGGTGACTATTAAGAACAAGTACCCTCTTCCTAGAATCGATGATTTATTTGATCAGCTATAGGGTGCAAGTTATTTCTCAAAAATAGACCTTAGATCCGGCTATCATCATCTTATAGTCAGAGAGTATGATATTCCAAAGACAGCTTTCCGAATCCGCTATGGTCATTTTGAATTTCATATCATATCCTTTGGGTTAACCAATGCTCCAGTAGCTTTCATGGATCTTATGAATTGAGTATTCAAGCGGTATCTAGATTTATTTGTTATTGTGTTCATAGATGATATTCTTGTATATTCCCGAAGTGAGGATGACCATGAGGATCATCTTTGAATCATGTTAGAAACCCTTAGAGCTCATCAATTATTCGCTAAATTTAGCAAGTGTGAATTTTGGTTAAGGTTAGTTTCTTTTCTGGGTCACATTATTTCTTTCGAAGGTATTAGAGTTGATCCTCAAAAGACAGAAGTTGTGAAGAATTGGCCTAAACCTACCTCCCCATCTGATATTAGGAGTTTCTTGGGTCTAGCTGGTTACTAACGTCATTTTTCTGAGGTCTTCTCTTCTATCGCATCCCCCATGACCCGGTTGACCCAAAAAAAAGTTAAGTTCCAGTGGACAGATTCCTGTGAGAAGATTTTTCAAGAGTTGAAGACTTGACTCACTTCAGCCCCAGTGTTAGCTTTACCCGATGGTACTGATGGTCTTGTGGTGTACTGCGATGCTTCTAGAGTTGGTCTGGGTTGTGTGTTGATGCAGAGAGGTAAAGTTATAGCTTATGCCTCTAGACAGTTGAAGCCTCATGAGAAGAATTACCCAACCCATGATTTTGAATTAGCAGCTGTAGTTTTTTCTTTGAAAATCTGAAGACATTATTTGTATGGTGTTCATGTTGATATGTTTACTGATCACAAAAGCCTGCAGTATGTATTTACTCAGAGGGAGTTGAACCTTAGACAAAGAAGATGGTTAGAGTTTCTAAAAAACTATGATATGAGTGTGATGTATCACCCCGGGCAAGGCCAATATTATGGAAGATGCTCTTAGTAGGTTGTCCATGGGTAGTATAGCTCATGTAGAGAATGATAAGAAAGAATTGGCTCATGATGTGCATCGTTTGGATAGGTTGCGTGTTAGATTGCTTGATTCCGCTAAAGGTAGTATGTTAGTTCAGAGTAGTTCCGAGTCCTCTTTGGTCTCGGAGGTAAAGGAGAAGCAGGACATGGATCCTAGTTTGGTCAGACTGAAGGAGTCAATTAAGGACTAGAAGGTAGAGGTTTTCTCCCAAGGGGGAGATGGTGTATTGAGATTGCAAGGTAGACTGTGTGTTCCGAATGTTGATTATTTGAGGCAGAGAATTATGGCTGAAGCGCATGGTGAGCAATATTCTATTCATCCCGGTGCTACCAAGATGTGTCGCAATTTGCGGGAAATTTATTGGTGGAATGGAATAAAGAAACAAATAGCAGGATTTATGGCAAAGTGTTCTACTTATCAATAAGTTAAGGTAGAGCACCAGAGTCCCGGTGGTGTAATGCAAGAGTTTGGCATTCCTACTTGGAAGTGGGAAGAAGTGAACATTGATTTCGTAATTGGTTTACCTTCTTCTCGTTGTCATCATGATTCAATTTTGATTGTCGTAGACTAGTTGACTAAATCAGCTCATTTCTTGCCAGTGCATTCATCTTATACAGCTGAGGATTATGCTAGATTGTATATCCGTGAGTTAGTCAGATTGCATAGAGTTTCTTTGGCTATCATCTCTAATAAGGATACTCAGTTTACTTCCCAGTTTTGGAGGGCTTTTCAGAAGGGTCTCGGTACCCAAGTTCGTCTAAGTTCTGCTTTCCATCCGCAGACCGATGGTCAGGCTGAGAGGACTATTCAGACTTTTGAGGACATGTGCGCTTGATTTCAAAGGTAGTTGGGATGAGCACTTGCCATTGATCGAATTTGCATATAATAATAGTTTCTATGCTAGTATTCAGATGGCCCCGTTCGAAGATTTGTATGGGAGAAGATGTAGATCACCCATAGGTTGGTTTGAAGTAGTAGAAGCAGCTGTGATTAGGCTGAATGCTATGTTCGAGGCTATGGAAAAAGTTAAGTTGATTCGAGAAAGATTAAAAACCACTCAAAGTCGTCAGAAGTCATATGCAGATGTGAGAAGAAAAGATCTTGAGTTTAATGTTAATGATTTGGTGTACCTGAAGGTTTCACCCATGAAAGGGGTGAAGATATTTGGGAAGAAGAGAAATCTTAGTCCCCGTTATGTTGGTCCATACAGGGTTCTAAGCCGTATTGGGAAAGTAGCTTATAAGGTGGATTTACCTGTGGAGTTGTCTAGCGTTCATCCGGTATTTCATGTTTCTATGCTTAAGAAGGGTATTGGTGATTCTATCGTGGTTGATTCTTACAAAAGCTTAGATATTCAGGATAGCCTTTCATTCGAGGAGATTCCGGTTGAGATTTTGGATTTCCAGATCCGTAGGCTAAGGAACAAAGAAGTTCCTTTGGTTAAAGTGCTTTGGCGAAATCAATCTATTGAGAGTGCTACTTGGGAAGCCGAAGATGATATGCGAGCCAAGTACTCTCACCTTTTTTTGTGAGTTCGAAGCGAGCAGAAGGTATCATTCATTCTTAATTCCTCCCCCTTCTTATTAAAGATTCAGCAGTGTGTCTACTTTTATCACGAATTTGTGCATTTTCTATAGTATTCGAAGGTATCGAGTGAAGTAAGTCATTTGAGTGAGTCGTTCCAGCTATACGTCCTTATTTTTCTCTTGTTCTAGGCCTATCTGGCAACATTCGAGGACGAATATTTCCAAGGGGGAGATATTGTAATACCCCGAGATTCTAACCAATAGTGCCACCATGACTCAAGCCCATGAGAAATAAATTATAGTGTTTTTGTTGTTTTCTTGTCAAGGGTGATGTGTATTAAGGCTTTAAAGAGGTCCTAACGATTGGGCGAATCAAAAATTCTTTACCGATTGAATTCTTGAGAAGGATTTTGTCATAGTCAACTTCAAATGAACATATCTCCTGTTGTACTATGATATATTGAGTTCATGATCTACCAAAAGATATATAATTTAATTAGCTTTCCAATGATACCCATTTCGTCAAAATCTGATATCGGAGCAAAGAGTTATACTTATTTTACTCCAGCGTATCAGCCTGGAAAATCTGTGACGTCCTTTTGTGACGACTTGTCACAAGCCTGACGACCCATCACAAAATGTCGTCACCTTAAGGAAGAAAGTCACAAAATCCACCCTTTTTGTGACGATAATTCGTGACGGCCAATAACCTGCCTGACGGCTTGTCACGGATGTCGTCAGCTATTTTTTTCAGCAATTGATGGATGATTTTTGCAAGGGTATTTTGGTCATTTCTCATTTTCGGAGGCCTCTATATATATGAGAATCCTCATCCAAAACCTAATTTCTTCATTTCTCTCTTCCAATTCTCTTAAGAAATATATCTAGGGTTTTATTTAAGGAAATTAATCTTCCAAAAATCATCCATAAATCTTCAAGAATCAAGTTCCTCATAGAGTGGGCTTCAAGAATTTTTTTATTACAAGTGTGAGTAAAGTCTCAAGCACTAGAGTTCAACCAATTTCAAAGATTAAGGTATGTGGGGTTTTGAACAAGAGCAATTTTTTTGTTCTTGTGCTCAAAGCTTTGATTTTTATTATGGATTTATATGATTTTGCAAGTGGGTTTATACCCAAATTACTTCAGGATGAGATTATGAGAATATAATTTGTTCAATCTTTGTTATACATGATTATTTTACAATTTCCAAGTTATGACTTGATATTTAATATTGTGAATTTCAAGTTCCTACCGTGAGTTGGTATTTCAAGTGCTTTCAAGATATTTGTCAAGCTTTAAGCTTCCTTATGACAAATTGGATTATTGAATATATTGATTTATGAGAATTGAGTTGTTACAATGAGTCTTGATATTTCCTCAAAGTTATTGATGTTTCCATGACTTAATGAATTGACGCATTTTGATATTGAGAAAGATTGATTTGATTTGAGTCGAGTTAGGAATCCACAAATTGATTATGATTTGATAAATGAGAAAGAGATTTGATTTGGTCTTCATGATAGACCCTTGTGATGTTTGTGGTGGATTTCCTAACGTGTTCTGAGCTTGTGTTTGGGAGTAGTATTTAGTACCAAGTGGGAAATGTGGTATTTCCCCCGAAACTACGTGCCACTGTAGGATTGATATTGATAATTGAGGGCCGGAGGCCGAGTATGAGATTGTGATCACTAAATTTAGGTTGTACTCCCTGGCAAGAGTACGATGCTCTCGCCAATGTGGGGTTATCTCCTTAGGAGGGAAAATCATTGGACTCCTTGTAGCTCACATGGTTTATGTCGGTTATAAGAACCTCTTATGTCCAAAAAAGTCAAGTTTCTTGAATTACAGAGTCACTTCGAGTCTTGAGTTGAAGAGTTGAGTTGTTTATGATGATTTATGAGGTTTTTATCATATGATTTATTTACGATGAGATCATGAAAAGTATGTTTCAATCTAACTCAAGCCAAGTGAGCCCTCATTGTACATATGTATATTTTCATGAAATTGATGATGATATTTACATTGTTGCATGCACCCCCACATACTCAGTACATTCTAAAGTGCTGACCCACATATTTTCCTATGGGCTACATTTTCTCGTAATGTAGGTTCAGGTACTCATCCGTGTTAGCGATATTTGGGTACCTTTTTTTGTCTGCTCAGTGGTGAGTCCTTATAGTTCGAGGACCGTGTTTATAATTTTGTGATACCGTTCTGTTGTTATGGCCTTCAGTACTGTTTGAGTCATATGGGGGTTTGTCCTAATGTCTCCTTGATTTTGATGTATAGAGTCTTTGTCAGACTAAAGGGTTGGTATGTATAGAGTTTTAGTATTTTGGATTGTACAGCTAGTTTCTTATCTTATTCCAGTATGTTTATGATATGTCATTCTCTCTTATATTATCTTGACTATTGTCAAAGTGAGTTCTAGAAGTGATGACAGGTTTAGAGGGTTAGCTTGAGGTCGCGTGTGGCCTTAAGCACCGTGTGACATCTCGATATGGGATCTTGGGGCGTTATAGTTTTGTGGAAATTATGGAGGATATTTTAGAACTTGTACTTGAGCTTGATGAAACTAGGTCTTGTTCTTGAGAGTATTTTATGACATAATGAGTATATTTTACCCCTTTGGGTCCTTAATTTCATGTTTTAGTTGAATTGGGTGTGGGGGAAAGGACCTAAATACCCTCACAAACTCGTAATTTAGAGAGCAAACTATTCCCAACGATGCGATACCTAACGCGCTGCATCGATGGGGTCGATGCGATCACCGACGCATCGCGTTTATGGGTATAATGCCATAGCCAACGTGACGCATTAAGATTGCGTTGGCTTTCTACTTTGTCCATCCAAACACGACCCAAACAAAGTCCAAATATTTCAAAACTTACCCAATATGACCTATTGACATCCCTGATCATGAATCAATTTAAAAATTGGCAATCTAAGGATGGAAAGATTGTAAATAATGCAATTAAAATATCGAGGCCAAAAATAAGACTAAGTGTCAACACTTTACTGAAATTTTCTAAGTCTAGGACCTCTTCTGGCACGCTATAGAGAACTGAAATGACCAGGATTTTGCGGGGTCTTACAAGTTTTTCATGGATAGGGTTGTGTGACTCGGGGGGAAGAACTTGAATAATGTTTGATAGATTCATGTAGTTCAGAGTAGCTATCAAATTTGGAAGGACAAGAGAATGCTAAATTTGGAATTGGAGTTGGTTGAATAGTTCATGCTTTAGATTTTCATTTACTTGGTTGAGTTGTTACTTGGCTGTACTTTTATCATTATGATGTCAACATAGTGTGGTTTGGGTTTACATGCTTCAACTGTGCTCAGTTTAGTTGGAGGCCAGTTGGTTGTTGTGGATGAGTTTATGATTGATTGGAAAGGTAAATTAAGGATGTTGTGAAAAAAAGAATCCCTTTAGTAAATCCCTTAGAAGCATTACTTTGCCTTAGAGATTATCTAGGAAGTCTTGCTCTAGGCATACGAGCACAGTACCTCATCTTTTTGAGCCTTCGTGCTCTTTCTTTCCATTGACTTATGAGGATGAAAGTTCTTTTGTAGTGGATAATTTAATGACCCTCCAGGTCATTTTCTTTATTTTCATGCATTCTAATATTTTGAGCCTTCCTACGGCGACTATAGGTTATTTATGACGTGCCAAAATTATTGGTGGTTGATTATCGGATAGTTTGGTTTTAGGCTCATTTCCATGTTTTGGAACTTTCATTGTTAAGGAATTGGTCTTAGATCAAAACTCCTAGGAAACGACCTCGAATGAGAATTTCAACAACATCATCCGCTTCAACATTGATTTTAGGCTAGGGGGACGCTCGATCTAGGTCTCAAGGTTGTCAAACATTTTTTAGGCAATTGGGTGGATTTGATAAAAAATGGAATAATAGGTATGGTACCCACATTTAATCAAAACAATCTAGAATGGAAATTTTGATGGTTTTGTAGAGTCCTGAATGTCGAATTTGGTATGGTAGCTTAGTTCATTTACATGCATAGGATTTCAAATGAATCTCGAGCACCCGGTAGGACTCCATATGGACCTAGCAAAAATCTAATGCCTGATATTTGTTGTGACCACTAAAGTATTCTAGGAACCATTTTAGCGATGGCCGCTTTAGTGACCTTGACCTATTTTGTGGCCTTGGCTACTCTACTGTGGTCCACTTTAGCGGTCAAGGTCCGTATTAGCAGCAAAGATGTCGATTTAGAGATCCCCGCCTATACTTACCCGACCTATTTTGCAGTCATTTAACCCTTAAGCGGCAATCGCTTAAGCGACAGTCGCTTAAGCAATCACTATTGGTGATAAATCTGTATCCTTCACCCAATCTTTCCTTATTTCTCTAGGGATTTTTCCTCCATTTTTTAGATCTTCGGATGTGAAAAATTATGAGAAATCATCCATTGAAGCTAAGGTAACCTAGTTCAACACTGCCTAGTCATTTTTCATTATTTATCCCATCAATTCCATCCTTTTTCATTGTAAATTCCTAGAATTTAGGTCCTAAATTCCAAAACTTTAGGGATCAATTTGAGACTCGATTTTCAGTCCATTTGTGATTAACTTTTGAGCAAACATTTCTTATCTTTTGAGGGACCTCAGGACGAATTCAATTTTGGAATTCTATTAACAAACGCTATGGACCTATTATTGGTGTGGAGCTTTATATTGCAATATGGGTATCATTTTACTCATTCTAATGCATGGCTTATAATTTGTATAGCATGATAATGTTCCAAAAGTGTAGATCAAAGATGAGTTGTTCATGGATGGTTTGGAATGTTGTTGGACACGAGGTAGTCTTTGGTCTACTTATATCTATGAGATTATGTAGTGTATATTTCACATGCTAGGTAGGGATGAAAAGTTATGTTTATACCTAAATATATATATTATGACCTGACTTAATTAAGGGATTTAAAATAGAAATGTGACCCGAACCTTGTCCTAGAATACATGTTAAGGCTATAGTATCGTATTACATCTGATAATAGACTTGATTCACCAAAAATTTTCATAAGGAATCCTTTAACATAAGACTTATCATATTACTTAGTTAATTGGATGATATTCCTTGATTAGGCTATTCTAGCAGCCTTATACCCTTGTTTACCATATTTTCCTACTTTGTTGTATTAATATCTTGTTGAGTTATATATTGGTGGGACTGAGGTCATGATTACGATATCAGTGTGAATCCATGTGAGTATTTTATCCTTAAAAGGGGCATGAATTTAGTTTATAGACGCTTAGGCACTTGTTTGTATTATTTGGATATTGGTGATAGCATGCTTACTTTTAGGAGGATTTGGATATTAATGATAGCATGCTTAGTTTTAGGCGCATTTATGCTTACTTAGTGGTATGATTCAAAACAAAACCTTGATTGTATGACTATTTTCTAAAAAGGGAGTCATTCTCACTTTTCACTTTTAAAATGGATTCTTTTATAACAGGAATCGTGCCACCTTATTTAATGAATTATGAGATTTTGGAACTAAATATGCTAATATTTTATTTTGGAAACTTGACTGAGGTTAATTATTTTTCATTATTAATCCACTATTTTACCTCTATTTTTTGCTTCGGTCAAGAAAGATTCCAACTCTTTATACACTATTATATCAATTTAGTCCTAAACTCGATCTTGGGCAATGAATTTTTAGGGTTATACTTATTTAGACTTTGTTCATGTTTGAGCACTTATTATGCATATATAGATATTTATACATATATATATATATATATATATAGTGCTGGATAGAGTAGATTAATTATGATGGTTACAAGAATTCCTGGTTCGAGACCAGGCAGTGTATATGGATATCCTTAGTCCCTTATGGACCCTTTGTTGGTGAGATATGGTGCCAGAGAAGTATGGTCATTGTAGGTCCTGCCTTTGCGTGCTACTGAGCTGGAGAAAGTGTATACACTTTGTACGTTATGGCACTTGTTTGGGTGATGGTACTGGATTACACATGCATTAATTCATTCATATGCAACACTAGTATAATTGTTTGTCACTTATATTTATCAGTCTTATGGGGGGTGTATAGGTATAAGCTATGGTTACCATTTTCTAAGTGCTTGCTTGAACCTTTTGGGCTTATGGAGGTCCGTCCAAATTATTATTTATCGAGATGAGTTAATTACATTATTATTGATTATTATGGTTAGTTCATAGTAGGATGAATATGGACTGTTTTCTGAGTTGTTATTATGTGTCTGAACCTTTGCTCTTTCTAGGGTAAAATTAAGTATTACTAGGTTACATTATGATTATTTACTTTTGTTAGAGGCCTAGAATATGTTAGTATTAGCTCCCTTACTTGGCTATGATTATTGAGATTTTAGGTTGGTTCCCCAAGTTATTACCTTTGAGTTTAGTCATATATATATATATATATATATATATATATATATATATGATATAACTGTATATCCCTCTCTTTCATTATCTATTCATATTGTTTATGCAACCTTTGGCCTGTTAATACTATATATCCTTCTTTTACTCTCCATTATATATTGGCTAGTGATATACGTTATTTTACTTTAGTTCTTAAATATTTTTAGAATAGGACAGTTCACCCTTATTATTCCATTAGCATTATTATGTTTAGTTTCTTGGATAGTTGACGAAAGTTTATATTCCTACTTTACATGTTATTTATGCTTACATTATCTTTGGAGCTCGATCGATCGATACCTACTGTATACTACGTGTTTGGTACTTATACTATATTTCGGCAGCCTGCAGATCATAGTATGAGTTCTTACCATTGAAATTTGCATCTTGCTGATCAACTATGGATCGGAGATTTGGGGTGAGTTCTGATATTCGAACCATTCTTGCTCTCCCTCTTATTGTTAGCCTAATCTCTAGTTTGTATTCAAAGATATATTTGTATATATTTTTATTTTGTATGTTACTTGTACTCTTGTTGTATGGGAAGCTCTTGTACTGATTCCATCAGGTTTTAAGATTTCATCTTTATATTAGTCTCTTTATTAGATTCTTTTTTCTACTTTTTTTACTTCTATTAATAGTCCATTACTTGTAGTTTTGCACTACATGTTGGCTTACCTACTACTGGGTTACAGTAGGTTCTATCATGACCTAAGAATTCAGGTTGTGACACACCGTGACTGTACATGAAATTGGTAACAACTGGGAGTAAATTAGTTATCTTAATAATGTCACATGTAAAGGTGATGCAACAATTACCAATTATTAGGTAATTATGATAATCGTGTTCAAGGTTTGGGTGTATAACTAGTGGCTTTAGTATATTAGAAAGTGGTGCAACTACTGCTTTTCTATTTTGCTATAGAAAAATCAAGGTTTCAATAGGATTTTATCCTCTTGCAATTATAATTGTAATAAATTTAGGCTTTAGGTCTAGGACTTTTAGATAAGAATTCTTATTTTGAGGGATATATAACGACCCATTTTAGTTGAAATTCAATGTACCAGTTTATACTCTTATGAAGATCATATATTTGAATAGATATTGACCTTTCGAAATCTTTACGGAAGGCAAGGCCCTTGAAAAGTAGCTTGCTCTGATTCTTCTGTTGAGGTAGATTATGATTTAGTTAGAGTTTAGACTCAATTTAATTGTGTGTATGCTACTAAATTAGATGTTTGTTTATCGGTGTTCATACATACTTGAATTTGATGATATTATATTGTTGATACTTGGATGAATAATTATTGAAAATTGAACTTGATTGAATTGACTTATGATTATAAATAGACTTTTAAATTTTGTACATTGTGTTGTATCCTAAGAGATACTGTGAATTAGATAAAATGTATATCATATGGTTATGGAGGATCGGATACCACACTAGTAAGAATATGGATATTGATATTATTTTTAATAGAGGATTGGTTTACCATACTGATATGATACATTGACTTAAACTGTCCCCTACAGATCATGAATAGTTGGGCAAAAATAAGTCCCTTAGCATGTATGTATAGACTAGTGTTTAATATGAGAGATTGTGTGGTTTAATAAGTTGATAATGAGCTAATGGTGTTCTAAATGCGAGGTTGAGAAGGACATAGTTTCTACTTATGGTATTATTGTTGATTTCATGGTTACGTACAATATGGTTGAGGCTCTAGATGGTTATGTGGCATGTTTGTGGGCTTTTTTGGGACCGTCATTGATGTAATTGCTAATCTATTGAATTACTTGCTATGTGTTGATGCATATCTACTCGTTATTTTATTTATGTTTTATACTTGCTATTAAATTGAGTTGGCGTATTATGATTACCACCAGTACATAGTTGTTTGTACTGATACTACCATGTGCTCTTCCTTTGTTTAGTGTAGAAAGTATTATAGAGGCACAGACACGACCTTATCTTTAGAGTTTGTTAGCTGATATAGATACAAGGGTAAGCACTTCTGTATTGCCCCAAAATCTAATCCCGAGATGTCACAAGGTGCTCAAGGCTACAAGTATCCCCAAGCTAACCCTTTGAGCCTGCTACTAGATCTAAACCTTACTTTAACATAATCTAATCAAGAAATAATGTTGTATTATACCAAAAACTAAACTGAATAAATTGTAGATACTGATTGAATAACAAATACTGAAAGACTGTAATTAAACTCGTAGTCCGACAATTCTCTACTACTAAAGAACTAGAGAGCCATTGGGATAGACCCCCAACTGACTCGGACTAAACTGAAAATGATAACTCAATTACTATGAAAACTGGAAATCAAAAGTAGGTCCTCGAATCATGAGGACTCACCAACTATAGGAGCGTAGATAGAGATACTCAAACTACTTACGACGCTGATACTGAGCACCTGAACCTACATTTTAAGACAATGTAGCACATAGACAAATATATGGATCAGCACTTTGAGGATGTACTGAGTATGTGGGGGTGTAATGCATAAGTAATACATCATCATAATTAGAAAGTAAATGCATATTGTATGTATATGACTCACATAATCTTGATTATCTAAAATATCGAAATATCAAGTTATGTAAAACAAATCATACTTGTAAATCTAGTGAGTCATAACACTTAGTCTTATAAAAAAAATTCTATCATTCTTTTCTTTTGAAACTTAGAAGCTTTGGGAGCTTTGGAAATCTTGGAACTTTGGGACTTAGGGAGTTTCTTCTAACCAACATAAACCATGTGAGCTGATATGGAGTCCAACGTCTTGCCCATAATGGGGAGAGTTGTTCTACCCTTGCCAACGGAATAGAACCTTAACTTAAGTGATCACTAGCTTAGCCCACTATGGGCAAATTAGAAACCTACGGTGGCACGTAGTTCTGGGGCATGAGACCTTGGAATCATACCCAACTCGGTGCTAAATACTACTCCCATACTTATTGCTCAGAAATTTTAGGAAATCTACCTTAAAACAGCACAAGGGTTTATAATGAAAACCAATTATACTTATCATTGCTTTAAATCATAAATAATGTTGATTCCTATCTTAGCTTAGGTTCGAAAGATCAATCTTTCTTTAAAACCTGAATGTTTGTTTGTTAAAGCATGCTAATAATATACTCTTCATGAAATATCAAAATTCATACTTGGGTTTAAAGCATATGTACTTAAATTATCATAATTAATGAAGCTTAATTCTCAACAATTTTCTTGGAAACACTTGAAAGTATCAATTCACAATAGGGATGTACAATTCATGATATAAATCCTCAATTCAAAGCATAAATAGGTGGGATAAACATGTAATTCAAGGCTTAAATCACTTATCTATAATATATTAAAAGTGTGAAGGCCCTTAGAAAAGTGATTTGAAATTTTTGACCTTCATTAAAAGACTTTTCTTTAGATAAAACTGTCTTTTCACTATTTTTTAATTTATTATTTAATTATTTTTATTATATTAACTAGACTTTCTAAAATATATGGGACTCCTAAAATATATGTTAGGAGAATTAATTAATATTTTTTCTTTTACTAGACTCCCTAAAATATATGGTAGGAGAATTAATTAATATTTCTTTTCTATTGTTCAATTAATTAGAAAAGTACTCCTAAAATAAGAATCTATTAATTAAGGAAAAATTTCTATAAATATTGAGATGTACGTTAAATTAGAGAGCATTATCTGTGATACCAGCCGCTGTTCTTCGTATTATGTCTGATAAACTATATGAGAAGCGCAAGAATACTGCTTTAGAGGTTTGTTTTTCGGGTCTTTTGTTGAATTTTTTTTTTTTGTAATTTTGGGTTTTTTATGTTTTTACAATGTTGGGGTTTTACACTCTTGTTTTTGGGATTTGAGTTTGTTTCTTGTTGTGTTTTCTTTACGAGAGTCAATTTGATCAATCTTGGGAGATAAATTGAATTAGATTAGTTTAGTAATTTAAATTTAAATGTTCGAAATAGTAGTATGAAAAATAGTACTCCCTTCGTCCCAATTTATATGATTTAGTTTGATTGGACATAGAGTATAAGAAATTTTACTAGGCATGGTTTTCTTGAATTCGATTGCATGTCTAGATTGGTGGATATTTAATTTTCAAACCCTTAACTTCTACACTATTTTTGTCAGCATAATAACATTCAATATGTACGATATATATATATATATATACATATATATATCTTCTTTGTTTTCATTCAAAATCATTCTTTAGGATCAAAATTTTTCCTTAGAGAAGAATTAGTTGGATAAAAATTGAAGCTTTGTGATCACTATTATATTATTTTTTTATAATTTACAGGTTGTAGATGAATGTCAGTTAGCTTTGAAGAATTTCTTGTGCAAAGGTTAGGGTTAATTGTACTGCTTTGATATCTTTATTATCTTATTGTTTTATTTTAATTTACAGATATTAGATGAATATGGGTCGGCTTTGAAAAAAAAATTTAGGTAAAGATTAGGTTTAATTGTATTACCGTAATATTTCTATTAGTTTGTTATTTTGTGGTAGTTTACAGTTCGTAGATGAATCTCGATCGGCTTTGAGAACTTGTTGTGTGTTGACCGACTTTGAGGAATTATTTTATGTAAAGATTAGGTTTAGTTGTATTATTTTAATATCTCTATTATTGTATTATTTTGTTATTATTTACATACTCAAAATATATTAAATTTAATTATTATGTTCATCTTTATTATTTAAACAAATATTCTATTTAGTGAAATGTTTGAACTCATTAAAGTGAGGTACACGTGCAAGGCGCGTACATCTAAACTAGTATCTTCATAAACTTAAAACAAGATGATTTGGGTATAAACCCCAACTTGCAAATCATGTAATCTTTATTAAAATTCAAGTTTTTGGGCACAAGAATGAAAGATTTGTCCTTGTTCAAACCCCCACATACCTTGGATGATGAACTAGATGAACAACCTTGCTTTTGAGACTTTGTTTGTGCACTTGAATGATGGTTCTTGGAATTCTTGTGTTGGGAGTCTTGAATCTTGAATTAATTTGGAAAAAGGATGGTGGAATCTTGGGATTCTTAAGGTTGATTGTTGAATCTTAGGGTTTTTAGTTGAGAGAAATCTTGAGAAATATATCATAAGATGCTTGTAATAGCCCTAAATCTTATGTTTAGACAGAATTGGGGGCTGAAAAAAAAGTCCAAAATACCCTTTTTTAACTTCTAAACGAAACTAGAAAAACGTAACTGGGTCCCAATTTAATGGGCCACCGCAATGCGCCACTATCATGGTAGCTCACTGGAAACTGACAAATGGGAAATTGGGGTCCTCCGCGATGCGGAGCTATCATGTTGTCCAATTAGATTTTGATAATTGGGACCTGGAACTTCAACGTCACGCTCCACCATCGCGGTGCCATATAGAAATGCCATTTTGGCCTTCGACGCGACGCGCTACTATCGCATTAGGCTATTGGAATTCGACAATTGAGAAAATGGACCTCTCTGCGATGCGCCAATATCGCGGAGTTCTACTAAAAATTGACAAATGAGAATTTATACCTCGCCGCGATTTGCCAACATCGCGGTGTCCACTGGAAAGTGACATTTATGAAATTGTCTTTCATCGCAATGCGATAACTGCCCAGTTGGCACATTGTCAACTTAAAAATGCTCTAACTTCTTCACCGAGTGTCGAATTTGGGTGAATTTGGTATCTATGGAAACCTTATTTAATTTTCCACACAATGAAAAGTTGAAATCTAGAAAATTCTATGCGAAACAAATATTAATCATTTTGAAAAACATCCCTTAACATTCTATGAACGAATTTAAGCTAGAAAAAGTTTGGGGTATTACAACTTCATCTCCATGATGCCATGGATCATCACGCTAGTTCTTTTCCTTCTTTTGGACAATGAGACACTTTTTATCTTTTGTTATTTTTAAATAATTCTCTTAGACACTGTTTTTGTACTAGAATATTTTATAGGATGAATTTCATGATGTGGGGATTATAATAGGTAGATTGTTTGATCTTATACATTATTAATGATTATTTTTGGATTTATAATTATTAAGTTGGTTTTTATGATAATCTCATCTTAATATTGATCGAATAATTAGGTAATGGTTCAGATTAGATAGTTTTCCCACCGAACGGTTAGTGTGGGTGCTACTCATGGCTATTTGGGTTATGAAAGTGTTGAAGGGTGAAGTTAAGAAAGAAATTTTTTATTTGGAGGATGTTTTAAGAATCAGGGGTTAATATTTTGTTTCTAGAGTTAGTGAATTGACTAGATTGATCATAGCGGAGGCACATAGTTTTAGATATACTATTTTTCTTAGGGCAGTCAAGATGTATCATAGACTGAGTAGAAATATTGGTGGTGGAGGATGAAGACTGACACTATAGAATTCATGGCTAAGTGTTTGAATTGTTAGCAAGTAAAGTGTGAACACCTAAACCTGGGTGTTGTGACTCATATGATGCCTATACTTGAGTCAAAGTGGTAGCGTATTACTATAGACTTTGTGATAGGTTTGCCTCAAATCTGGGGGATTTGACTCTATTTGAGTGATCATGAATAGATTGACCAAATGTTCCTTTTTGAGTGACACTATGGAATTCGTGACATAGTATGCCTATTTCCATAATTTCGAACAGTGGTACTCAGTTTACATTACACTTTAGAAGTGTTATGCGATGAGAGTTGGTCACTCAATTAGTTATGATCATAGTTTTTCATCCACATACAAATGGTCAGTCAGATCAGACTATTTAGGTATGCTTTAAGCTTGTGTGATTGGCTTTGGTGGTCAATGAAACTAATTCTTGCCTTTGGTGGAGTTTGCCTACAACAACAGTTATCATTCTAGAATTTTGATAGCACTTTTTGAGGCTTTGTATGGCAGAAAGTATAGATTTTTATTATTGATTTGGTTCCTTTGAGGTTAGGCAATGGGGCACGAATTTTTTGAAGGATTCTATGGACAGATGAAGTTGATATAGGTTTGACTTTTGATAGCCCAGAGTAGGCAGAAGAGTTAAGCGGATAGAAGGGTTTGTGACTTGGAGCTAATGATTGATGAGCAAGTTCTATTGAAGGTATCACCCATTAAAGATGTGATGAGATTTTAGAAGAAAGGCAAGTTTATTTCAAGGTTTTTTGGTCCGTTTGAGATTCATGTTAGGAAGGTATCCTATAAGTAGGTTTTACCTTTGAGTCTTTCAGTTGTGCATTTAGTTTTCCTTCTTTCTATGCTAAAAAGGTATCATTTTGATGGTTTTTTGTAATTTAATAGGATTTGATGGAGTTTGATCAGAATCTAACTTTTGATAATGTGCATATGGCATAGATAGACTAGAAAGTTAAGATATAAGGATATAGCTTCAGTGAAGGTTCTGGAGAAGCATTATCCATTTGAGAAGGCTATATGAAAGACATAGATAGATATGTGAAGTTTATATTTCTAGCTTTTAGATAGATCAAGTACCTTTCTTACTCTTATATTTAAGGATAAACGTGTATTTTGATGGCTAATGATATAACAATCCTCGTGGTGGTTTTCAATTTTTGGTGAATTTTGACTACTTTACTCCATTATATAGTTGTGTAATAGTATTTATAGTATGTAGACATAGGTGGTAAGGTTCCCTAGGTGGTTGGTCGAGTAGTCTTAGGGCTTTTCAATTTGGAAGGTTCTTAAGTTGGAATAACTGACTTTGGTCAACATTAAAAGATTTTGGGGTTGTATGAGAAATTGTCAGTTTCATTAGATCTAGAATGTCATTATTTGGTTATTACGATTATTGATTCAGATCTCGGGTATTTAGATGGATTTTGAGTAGTTGATTAGAAATCTAGATGTTTATGGATTACAGTTGACTTCTATCAACATCCAATTTGAAAATTTACAAGTTCACTGAGTCTAAAATATTGCTTCTAGTCTAGTGGCATAATTGGGTTGTGTTATTGAGGTTCTGGATAAGTTTTGAGGATTGATTCCAAGTTTGTTCATTGCTTGTTGTTGTTTTTAGTTGATGTCACCTGGTGCAACTACACATATGGCGGCTCATCGCACATGTCGTGAATGTGGGGATAGGAGTTTTTCGCTCTAGCTGAGATTCTTCATAACAACGTGGTTTATTTATGGACATTTCCCTGGTTGGGTTAATTATCCACAACGTCAAGAATATCTCACTTTAGACTTTCACCATTGCAGGGAATTTTTTGTTGATGCAACACCGCGCCAGTAGCCCAATCTTTGCAAGTGGTGTATTGCTTTCACTTAAATCAATGACTTATCCCTTTTTCTTTATATTATTCATACATTAGGTTTTGGAGCTTGGAAACTCAATTTTGGGAGATTCAAAAAGGTATTTTTCAACAATTCCTCTTTGGGTTTGTTTCTTATACTATTTTTACACATTCTAAAATAATTATTTCTTGATTTCATCTTTAAATCATGATTTTTCAAATTAGAAATTTGGGTATTTATGGATAAAGTTAAAGAATGTCAAATTGATGATTTCAAACTATATTTTAACTCCATTATCAATGATATTTTGGATTTGAACTGCTTAAATTACGGGTAATGTGATTTCTTAATAAAATTTAAGTTTTATCCTTGTTCTCTCAGAGTTGACTTTTGAATTGACTTTCTAGACCAAAAATTAAGTATAACAGTGTAGCCGTCTATGATTTTGTTTGCTTATATAGAATTTGTATTTGACCTGATTGAAATTGTTCATATGCTCTTCATAAGCAAGGCTTTGGTCTAATTTTTTGGGCTTTTTAAAAAAAAACTGAGACTTTCTTTGACTTTTTTATGGGTTTAAGTGCTAGTTTTTTGTATTAAGTAATAGGGATGCAGGGGACTTGTGAAAATAAGATGTCGAGTACCTATGTGGGTATCAATGTATTCGTGAAGGGGTTAAAAATAGTTAATTGTATGTTTGTACTGTATTCTTGAGATTCTTGATTATAAGCTATGTCTTATTGATTATTGAGCTTTGATGCCTTTATTCCACTTATTAGCATGTTGTAAATATGAAAATCTGTTTGAATATTTTTTGAACATCATTAAACTAAAAATGCCTCTTTTTTTATATTATCAGTGTTGGAGTGGTGTTGAGATATTAATTATACTTCTTTCCCCTCTCATATTCATATTATCATGATATCGCTGATTCTTTTATAAGGGACCTAGGGGGATCCAGAGGTATAATTTCAGTTAAGGCACCATGATGCGTGGGATACTCTTCAAGGGTCCTAGAGGCAGATCGAGATTGACTGGTTACATAATGTCACGACCCGAGTCTACACCCAAGATGCAACATGGTACTTAATGCCATAAGTAACACCAAGCTTACCCATGGCATAGAATAATACTAATAACACTAAAACAACTGAATAATTGATGCAAAAGTTAACTTAATTTAAGAATAAATATATGAAATAAATACGGTCTGACAAGAACTATAAAGCTGAGACATCTAATTGTCTGTCTGAAAGCATTGATGAGTCACTGGGAAAAACCTCTAGTTAACTTTAAATGTCTAAAACTAAAAACTAAAAGTTGATAATGGAATCCTTGTCCTCGAATAATGAGGACTCACCACTGACAATTGTTGATGCGGTACTGGAACTTACTAAATTTAATGTTGAGACTGAGCATCTGAACCTATATCATAAGATGATACAGCGCAATAGAGAGTATGTGATCGTTACTTTAAATCTACTAAGAAAGTGCGATATGCAAAAATATAAACTAAAACTGATCATGCTGAAATACTAATACATTATATTGTATATAAAATATAAATTGAATTTAATGTACAATGACTCATATAGCATGCTAGACACTAATATGCAAAGATATTCTGAAAATCATAAAGCAATATAAGTAAAAACTAAATTATGGGCCATGTACAAATAATCTAAATCTGATTTTATGGGAGAGTCAGTTAACAAACATAAATGATATAAGCTGACATGAAGGTCGATGTATACGCCCCATTTAGAGGACCCAATTGTGACACCCTAGGAAACATCTTGGGAGCCACACGGTGCTTACGGTCCCGAAAGACCACAAGCTAACCTATGATGCTGGTACCTATTGTGAGCACTGAATAAAAATTAATAACAAAAGATAAAAATATGTGGAATAACTGAAAATGCCATAAGGTTTAAAATAATAAGAACTTTACTGAATGATAGTCTGAAAACAACTATCTGAAAGTTGATAAAAACTAATAACCTAACTGATTCTCTGAAAGTGTTTGAAAAGCCTCTAGCTGGCTGACTACGGAGCTGATGGGAAAAACCCTCCAACTAACTCCGACTGAATAGAAATACTGAACTACTAAGATAAACTGAAATAAATAATTCATGTCCTCAAAATATGAGGACTCACCACTTTTGTTGCTGATAATCTGATCTGCCTAAGCACAGTTAGGAAATTGAGCATCCGAACCTATGATATTAAACATCATAGAGCAAGAAACGAGTATGTGAACAGTACTTTGAATGAACTGGTATATGAGATGAGGTTAGGCTGAATGCATGGGCTAACTGTGCATAAAAATAGTAATAATAGACATGAGTGGAAATACTGAAATCTTACTGAACAAGACAAATAACTAACTAGCTAAATAGCATGAGATAACTGGTACAAAAATACATAAAAACTTTAAAGACTGAGTATGCATGACCAAGCATATAACAAGTTTCTGAAATATTCTATAAACTGAAATACTGAAATCTAATAACTGAATAACTGACAACTGTATTCTATGGTCAAGAAAAACTGAACTGAGCTCTGAATGGAATTTTGAAACTGAAATTATGAGAGGTATCATCTAACCGACATGCCCCAAAGTTGAGCTGATTGGGGTCCAACCTGTGACCCCAGTAGAAAGGGCTCTAGTACCGTGCCACTGGTACTAACAATAGTTGTGGAGTCAGTCCTAATCTGGTGGGTGACCCGTGAGATCAGTCCTAAACAAGAGGGTGATCCCTGAGAGTGTCAGTCCTAAATTGACAGGTGACATCTCATAACTTACACAAGCTACGTAGTTCTAGAACTTAGGGATTACTTCTAAGGACCTAGTCCTAACTGACGGGTGAGCCCCCATCCCTAGGTTTGCTCAGTGGTGAATCCTACTCCCAACTGAACTAACTCAAATTACTGAACTAATCTAAGTGTGGCTGACATGATAACTGACTGAACTGATAATGCTTATACATATCTGAAACCATTCTGAAAATACTGAGACTAAGTAAACAGCTAAATTTTGGGTATTCATAACCTCCAGGACTCGATAGCAATAAAAATAAGGACATACTAAAGCTTGAAACCATAACAAGAAACTATTATTCAAAACTCATCCATTAGGCATTTCATCAAACACATGGGGATCAAGAATTTAACATAAGGATACTTTTAAACATGATGATATAGCACGACCATATGACAAAATCATAAACTGAGTATTTATTCTGAATTCTCATAAACACGATATGAAAACCATAATATTTAAAACATACTATAATGCATTCCACTTGAAACTAATGATAACCTTAATTTGAAATTTAAATGGCAATAAATTCTTGGACTTAAGCTTGGGAATGAGTGAAACATGTGGGAATAGCATAATTGCAATACTAAAGCCATATTTAGGGAGTTAACAATGAAATTTCCATCAATCAAATGTGTAAGGGAAACTTTCATCAAAATACACTTGTAAACATGATGTATAATCTAGATTCATAAAAGCTTCATGGAGATAATTCATAGTAACATGTAAAAAAAACATAATTTAAATCTTAAAAATGGATTCTTCGACTCCATGGGTGAAAAGGGCCCATGGATGAACATCACACATTCCTTAACTGATGAATTTTCACGAGTTCTTAGTGATTTCTTGAAGCTTGAACATGGATTTGAAGAAGCTAGGGTTTTTGTCTTGAGAGAGTTTGTTAAAGAATGAGTAATTTTGCCCTTTCAAGACCCTAATTTCGTGTTATTGGTGAGGCAAAGTGGGGGAAAATGACTCAAATACCCCCACATAACGTGGCCAATGATGCGGTAAAAGAAGAATCATATCGCTTAGTCACCGCGTTAGGAGACACACCGCGTTGTACCCCACCAACATAATAAACGGTACACCGTGGCCATATCGCACTGACTCGCTGGTTTAAACATCCAAACAAGCCTCAAACCTAATCCAAAAACTCCAAAACTTACCTAAGATATGTTGTCAAACACTTCAATCATGAATCAACTTAAAAATCAACATTCTAAGGCCGGAAAGGTCGGAATTAAAATCATCAAAGTTTAAGAGGATTTGGAAATGACTAAGTCTTAACAACTATTGAAATTTTCTAAGTCTTAGACCCCTTTAGCATGCAAGAGTGAGATGAAATGAGCTAGGATCTCATGAGGTCTTACAATATCTCCCCCTTGGGAACATTCATCCCCAAATGATACTGATTAAGCTGAGAATTACTGAGGTACTGAGACTACATCCTGAATATGCACAACTAAAAATTGATTACAGGACTGAGTCTGAACAAGGTGACTGACTGAACTAATTGTGAATGCATGCAATGACATGAATATGATCATATGGTTGGGAGTGGGAATGGAACAGAGATAATCTAAGGGAAAACTATTACCTTGAACTAAATTGGAGTTTATGTAGAGAAGGTGAGGGTAATTGGTTTGCATATCTACTTCTACTTCCCAAGTATCTCCCTCAACAGACTGATTCCGCCAAAGAACTTTGACCAAGGGAACTTCTTTTTCCTTAGTTTCCGAATCTGGCAATCTAAGATCTTGATTGGGACTTTTAATACTAAGAACTGGAAACGTACATGATTTTCTATAAAGTGCATGAATATGAGCCATGATCATAGGACATACATGTAAAGCATGAGTAGATATCATGATGACTAAAAAAAACCTTATGCTGAGATAAGAATGGGTTGGGCATCTTCCTTCCCTACTGATGTTCTACAATACACTGGCATTACTACTAGAATCTAAGAGCCTGACTTGGTTACTTATTCTATTATCTCCCCCTTAGCTTAAAGCCATCATTCTAAGTTTGGGAACCACATAATCGACATCTCTAAACTGAACTGCCAACACTTTACTTTAGAATTTTATGTATAATACTATGCATAACTGGTAAACTCACCCTGAATTACTATCCCAATAATGAAAAACTTGTTGTTAGTACTTTCTTCTAAGATACAACTCTTAGACCTCTATAGCCCCAAAAATCATTATGTAACAACTTAAAATTGACTAACTTAGAATTTTCAACTCTTCTTTCTATTAGCTCAACCTTCAAAGATTAAAACTTAGAATCTAACACATAAAATGGATATCCCCAAATGTTTACTAACCATACTACTTTCATCATAGCCTACAAATATCACATCCACAACATATGTTTCAAATCAAAAAATCAAAATTCTTGAATACACTGCTTCAAGCCTACTGATTCACCTTTCATACAACTAGCCCTATGAAATATAATCTGCTCGAATTAATATAGCACTATCCCAACTCTAATACTGTTTCCAAACTCCTAGTTTCATGCTTCTAATTCTATATCATATGCTATCATAGGATTCTAAGAAGGAATCTAAAAACACATCTGACTCCTAAGCACTAAGGTACTACCCCTTCATTCAATGATTGGTTCATTGGGAAACTAAAATTGAACGACTCTATTTCTGAAATCTACTGAAGTGGTTTGCTGGGAAACTATAGCCGGGCAATTTTGGTATACCCGTCTGGATGTGATAGATTTACCCACTGAGGTAGACACTGAGAAGGGCTTTGCTAATATTTTAGGTCTGACGCTGAAGTCGATATCTATATGAGGGGTTACAAGAGAAAATTAAGCTCCGGGGTCTTGTAAAACATACACAAGAATATGAAAGGCCTATAACGTACCCATAACCGCATCAGCAGAACTTTCATGATTATATCAGGATTGGAGTGTATAAAGTCTGTTCTAACATTGACTACTAGTGGCACTGGAAGTGGCGCCCTGCTGAGTCGAGCGTCCAGATAGAACTAGAGGATGGTTGGACTGACCTTGTAGGCACAAATCCTTTTCGCTATGAGCCATTACACTATACTCCCATATTCTATGGCCTGGATTACCATATCCAAAACATATATCACTTCCATCTCTACACACACCTAGGTGATTTCTACTATATTCTCCATAAAGTGGATGGGTACGACCACTGCTCACACTACCTTAGGTTTTGGAGCCTGGTGCCTCATCCCGACTATCACTCCTAAACTTTGGTACTGGCACACTAGCTAAAGATAGAACTGGGGTTGAATAGATCTGGTTAAACTAAGAGTGGTTACCACCCTCTAACTGAGCAAAATTAAAACTATTTGTCCTAGCCCTCTTACTCTGTCTTTCTCCTTAACCTTCTTTTCTTGAATCTGCTGAGAATGGACCATAAGTCTATAAAATTCCATTTCCTTAATCAACATTACAGTTCTACACTCCTTCACCACACTATCAGATATACTAGACACAAACTTGCTACTCCTAGACCTGTTATCAGCCACCACATGAGAAGCATACCTAGCTAGCTGAGTAAACTTAAGCGAATACTCCTTTACTATCATACTTCCCTGCTTCAAATTAATGAACTCCAGAACCTTAGATTCCCTCAACTCCAAAGGAAATAATCTATCTAGAAAGGCTATAGAAAACTCCTCCCATTCTATAGGCCCCACATCTATGCCCTTATCTCCTTCCACTACTTATACCAAGTATGAGCTACATTCTACAACTAGTAAGCAGCCAATTTCGCACTCTCACTAGAAATCACACCCATAATGTTTGTTACCTTTTGAACCATGTAAAGGAACTCATGTGGATCCTCATCGAACTTGGATCCTAAAAATAAAGGAGAATTCATTCGGGTGAAGTCCTGAATCCTAGCTGCGGTGGTATTGGCCACTGGAATGGCTGGGATAGCAGCTGGCTGATTGTTTTGAGATACTATTGAATAATCTAAGGTAGCGAAGGCAGCTCTGAACTCGGCATGAGAAACATGCTGATTCAGGGGTTCTTCCTAAATGGGTGAAGGTGCAGGCTGATTCCCATTCCTTCTTTCGTTATTCTTTCTGGGAGGCATGGTCTATAATGGAATAGAGGATGAATTAGAAATAGATTTTAAATAGAGATCATGCTTTTTTACATGACACGAATATTGAAAGAAAGGAAACTTTTCCTAAAACGTAAGGGAAATTTTTCCTAAAATGTCTTGTAGCCTCTTTTCCATAAGTGTGGCGCACTTCACAACCCCTGTACAAGACTCTACTCAACGTGGCTTTCAAACTCCCTAGGACACTTTGAAACCTTAGTCTCTAATACAAAGTTTGTGATGCCCTGAGAATACACCCTGGGTGCCACACGGTGCTTACAATCTCAAAAGACCACAAGCTAACCCATGATACTGTTACCTGTTGTGAGCACTGAATAAAACTGATAACAAAAGATATACATATCCGAAATAACTGAATATGCCATATGGTTTTAAATACTAAGAACATTACTAAACTATAATTCTGAAATAACTGTCCAAAAACTGATAAAAATTGATAATCTAACTGACTGAGCAAAAGTGTTTGAAAAGCCTCTGGTTGACTGACTGTGGAGCTGATGGGACAAGCCCCAAACTAACTCTGACTGGATAGAAATACTGAACTATAAGATAGGCAAAAATAAAGTATTTATGTCCTTAAAATATGAGGGCTCACTACTGTTGTTGTTGATAATCTTATCTATTTAAGCGCGGTCAGGAAACTAAGTGTCTAAACCTATGATATTAAAGATCATAGCATAAGAAATGAGTATGCGATCAGTACTTTGAATGTACTAGTAAATGAGATGAGGTTTGGCTTAATGGATAGGCTAAATATGCATAAAATAATAATAACAGACATACACAGAAATACTGAAATCTGAATGAACAAGACTAATAACTAACAAGATGAATAGCATAAGATAACTGGTACAAAGATACATGTAAACTATAAAGCCTGAGTATGCATGATCAATCATATGACATGTTTCTAAAAAAGTTTATAAACTAAAATACTAAAATCTGATAACTGAATAACTGACAACTATATGCTATGGTCAAGCAAAACTGAACTGAGCTTTAAACAGAATACTAAAACTAAAATTGTGGGAGGTATCATCTAACCGACATACCCCAAAGCTGAGAAGATTAGGGTCCAACCTGTGACCCCAGTTGGAAGGGTACTAGTAGCGTGCCAGGGGTACTAATAATGGTTGTGAAGTCAGTCCTAATCTGGTGGGTGACCCATGAGATTAGTCCTAAACTGGCGGGTGATCACTGAGAGTGTCAGTCCTAAACTAGTGGGTGATATTTCGTAACCAACGCTGGCTACGTAGTTCTAGAACTTAGCAATTGCTTCTTAGGACCCAGTCCTAACTGACAGGTGAGCCTTCATCCCTAGGTTTGATTGGTTCTGAATCCTACTCCTAACTGAACTGACTTGGATTACTAAACTGATCTAAGTGTGACTAACATGATAACTGAATGAACTGATAATGCTCATACATATCTAAAACCATTCTGAAAATGCTGAGACTAAGTAAACAACTAAATTTCAGGTATTCATAACTCCCAGGACTCGATAGCAAGGACATACTAAAGCTTAAAACCATAACAAGAAAGCATTATTCAAAACTCATCAGTTAGGCATTTCATCAAACACATGGGGATCAAGACTTTAACATGAGGATACTTTTAAACATGATGATATAGCATGATCATATGTCAAAATCATAAACTGAGTATTTATTCTAAATTCTCATAAACACGATATGGAGACCACAATATTTAAAACATACTATAATGCATTCCACTTAAAACCAATTATAATCTTAACTTAAAATTTAATTGGTAATAAATTTATGGACTTAAACATGGGAATGAGTAAAATATGCGGGAATAGCATAATTGCAATACTAAAGACATATTTAGGGAGTTACTAGTGAAATTTTCATTAATTAAATGTGTAAGGGCAACTTCCATCGAAATACACTTGTAAACATGATGTATAATCTAGATTCATAAAAGCTTCATGGTGATAATTCATAGTAACATGTAAAAAAACCATAATTTAAATCCTGAAAATGGATTCTTGGACTCTATGGGTGAAAAGGGCCCATGTATGAACATCACACATACCTTAACTGATGATTTTTCATTAGTTCTTAGTGATTTCTTGAAGCTTGAACTTGGATTTAAAAAAGCTAGAATTTTGTTCTTGAGAGAGTTTGTGAAAAAATGAGTGATTTTTCCCTTTTACGACCCTAATCTCGTGTTATGGGTCAGGTAAAGTAGGGAAAATGACTCAAATACCCTCACATACCCAGAATTAATTAAATTGAACGTGGCCAAAGATGTGGTGAGCGACGCATCACGTTGCTTAGTCGATGCGTTAGACGATGCACCGTGTTACACCCCATCAATGAGATAAGCAATGCACCATGTCCATATCACGCTGACTCACTGGTTTGAACATCCAAACAAGCCTCAAACCTCATTTGAAAAATCCAAAACTTACCTGAGACATGCTGTCGACAACCTCGATCATGAATCAACATAAAAATTAATGTTCTAACACTACTAGAAATTACCCTTATTGCAAAAAACCTTTTGGTGATGATTCTAAAAGTATTGCAATAGAGGGTCTATTACAACGGTTTCAATCGTTGCTAAAATAAATAATTCTAGTAGAACTATTTGGTGCTATAAGTGTTGTTGTTATTGATAGCCGTTACAATAGGGTGTTTTATTGCAATGACTGCCTAAATCATTGCCATAGAATGAGCTATGGCAACGCTGTATTGAGAAAAAGAAGCTATTATATTGGTTTATTTATTCCCACCACAAAATTTCACTACAAGTCCACCGAAAATAAACCCTTTTACATAGAATTCACACTATGTCTCAAATAAAAAATAAATACAATTCACCAAATCTAATCCACCACTACTATGACCACCATATTCTGACCACCATATCACTACTCTGGCCACCATACTCCAACCATCGTACCACTGCTCTGACCATCGTATCACTACTTTGACAACTAGACCTTGATTTTGAATCTGCTCTGACCACCACTTTATGAAGCCGAATAGTGTGACCATCGTATCTTGATTTCGAAGCTACTTAGACTTCAGCTCCTCCACTGTTGAACAAAACATCCGTGTCTGAGCTTTGACTCAATGGTCAGGTACCTGCCATTTCTCATTTTGAGTTTTTTTTGTATTTATTTGATGTATTTATAAAGTGTTCGGTGATTTGTTCCAATGAAGTAAGTCTCTATTTTAAATCACTGTAGAAGACTGTTGAATCATTGATGTTTTCACGATGAGGGATCCATATCAAACCTAGCGCTCGCGAGAAGGCTGTGACTACTTGTACTTTCCCAATCCCTTTTTTGTTGTTGTGAAGTTGAAATATTATGAGCAAAAGTTGGGTTTTAGGAAGGAATGTATTTATTAAACATACTGCACTAGTTTTTGCTCTTGGGGTTAGGTAGCTATCTCAGTGACTCTTTTGGGAATAAATGTTGTCAAGTTAATGGTTGGTATAAGTTTGACTGCAGTCAATGCTACTACTGTTGTTATCCTAAGAGCTAGTTTTTAGCTTGAGATTTTGAGCCCCAGCTATCAAATAACACATTCAACTAGTTGCATGTTTACTTATCAATTAGGACAAAGGATTTAATTTATAAAAGAAAATAAATAAGACTTGAATTGAATCTTTTACTTATTGATTTCCAGGATGGTGGTATGTGTGTACTTTTAATGATCAAGATAATATTTGGAAGGAGGTCAAAAGATGTTTTTGGATAATCTTGAATTCTAGAAGAAAAATTTTGGTTATGGGATATGCTCTTTATAGATTGTCTTTAGTTTGGTATTAGGGAGAACAAGTATGGGATGGTTTGGGGAAGGTCGAGAAAGAGATACACTTATGGTTCTCGTCCACTTTATTGATCACTAGGCCACACCTTTGGGTGGTTCATATAAAAGGATTGTTCATTTAACACAATAACTTTAGTAAGAATGTAAAAAGTAGAGTTTTAATTTAAGCCATCATTATTCATAAAATATGGTAGTTTTCGGGGATAAGTAATCTTTATCCTAAATTTTTTTCATGTTAGATGCTTTGAGTTGTTTGAATGAGTTATTTGATTCATGCTATTGTGTTTAAATAATTTTTGGCTTCTTGCGTGTACCTCAACTAATTCTACGGAATCAGGTTATTCTATCAAACAGGGCTAGGATAGATGGAAGAAATTACATAGTGGTTTTGTCTTTGCTTGGATTTGAACCTGAGACCTCATGGTTCTCGGCCACTTTATTGATCACTAGGCCACACACTAGGGTGCTTCATGTAAAAAGATTGTTCATTTGACATAATAACATTAGTGGGAATGTAAAAGGTGGAGATTTAATTAAAGCCATCAATATTCATAAAAGGTGGTAATTTGGGTGGATAAGTAATTTTTATCCTACATTGTCTTTATATTAGACGTTTCGAGTTGTCTGAATGAGTTGTTTGATTTTTGATATTGTGTTTAGAAAAGTGAGTAATCGAGTCTATTGCTTGGCTTTACAGTTATATGTTTATGTAACGAATACTTAGTTTGATTTTGTTTAATTCTGGAAAGTGGAAAGAATAAAAATTAAGGGATTATACTGGAAAATGGAATAGAGAATGGTAATATTCATGTAAAAAGATTGTTCATTTACTATTAGTGAGCATATTAAAGGTAGTGATTTAATTTAGGCCTTCAATATACAATATGAAAGTTCAACTTCTTTAGGTTGAAAGACAAGAAAGTCCCCCTTTTTAATGAGTTAGTATGGACATTTTGGGAGGTTTGCAAAACCCATATTGTATATACTTGTATAATCTTTTTAAGGTGGACATTCTATGTTGTGCCTTTATGCAGTATTTTAGCATGCATGAGAAAGGGTGCTATGGAAACATAGGTTAGGTGATTCCCTGAGTGATAGACATGAAATGTCGTGGCAGTAAGATATATATTCAAAGTTAGGAATTTTGTGTCGACTTTTTCATTGCTGGTTTACAAGAATCCAGTTCATGGATATAATTTTTTCTCCAAAGAGGAAGTTCTCTTCTATCTACATACTACTGATGCTAGTAGGTATGCTAGAAGACCTGCAAAAAGGAATATAGCTTCAACAACGAAGGATGATTCTGTAAGTCTACATCTTTTTGGATCCCTTCTCACTTCCCTCTACCCATCGCCACTATTATTTAGACTTGTTTTGTAACTTTTTTTCATGTTAGTGTTTATCTTGAATACAAAACCTTGTTGGTAATTTTTGTAATCTTGCCTCCAGTGCGATGCACTAGTCTCATCCCTTTAGTAGGAAAACATATTACATCCTGTAAGAGTAGTGCATTTGATGCCTTCGGTAACACATTGTTCGTGTATTGGAGGCACTAAAGAAGCTCTTATAAAGAAAGGAGGCTTATTAAATTTGTAAAATTTTAGTCACTTAAAAATCCAAGTTTACTTAAGCCGAAGGTCTATCAGAAACAACCTCTCTACCTGGTAGGAGCAAGGTCTATGTACACAACCCTCCACAGATCCCACTTGTGGGATTACACTAGGTATGTTATTGAAAAATCCAAGTCTAAAGAACATAACTTCCCATCTTACTATGCAAATTGAAAGATGTGGAAACGAGGGTATTTGTCTTAGATTATAAGCTAGTCAAAGTGGCTTGTAAGCACCTTTTGGCTCATCTTTGCGATTGATAACACTCGAAGTGCGTATAAGCAATCCAAAATTAGCCAAAAACTGTAAGTTGGTCAATCCCATGTGGCTTTTCAACTTATAAGTACTTTGGGCTTGACTAAAATTTTTGTGATTTCTGCCAACTTTCTTTGTCAATTTTATTTTTCTTACGATTTTATCCTTAATATACTTTCTAATTCTCAAAGTAGCTTCTCCAAAAAAAATCCATAACTTACTCTCCACTCTAAATTTGTCGTTCGTCCTTTTCCTCACAGAAATATATGTTAATTTTTTACTTTTGGTAAAAATGTTATGGATATTTTAGTCATTGTAACAAAGAACATCTTATCAAAACTTCTTTACCAAACATATTAGCTGCTTATTATCAGTTTTAACACTTCAATCCAAACATATTTATTTAAAAAATTTCCTTCAACGCTTAAAAATTCTTTCTAACCCTTCTAGCTTATCAACTATTACAATCCACGAATCCAAACAAGCTCATTAACTTACAAGAAATTTAGATACTGATTGTTTTATGGGATGGAAAAGGATGGCTCAGTACCTTACAATTCTAGATCTCAACGACCATCCAAATGCTATTTATGCCATTTTCCTTGTAAGTCCTTCAAATGAAGAGGAATCATGTCTGATATTGCATATCAAATATAGTCATTCAAGTGTGAAATCAAAGTTGAATTTCTTTTCACCATCTTAACATTTAGCAGAATGGGTATATTCTTCTGCCTAACTGGTTGATCTTAACATTCTTCCTCCTTGTTCTTGGTTAGCCTTATTTTGGTTTCATGGACAATAATTGGGCATAATCCTTTGTAGATATGATTTTTAGAAAACAATAAGATAATGAAGTTTGCCTGTCAATCTACTTATTATCAAGACCTTTCTAGAAAAATACTTATTATCAAGACTTATTATCAAGATGGATGTCAATCTGCTTATTACTAGTGTTTAGGAGTTCTATTTAGATGTGTTTTGTTAGTCTGGCACATATAAGATGATCTAGGATTTAAACTAGTAAATGGGTTCAATATTTGAGGTTCTTAGTATTAAGCATGTTGTATTTTTTGTAATTATGGTTTCAAACCTATCTGTTGTTCAAGTATAATGAAATTTTCCACAAATTTATGTTCCGCAATGAAATTACTAGGTTTAAATGAATGTGGCGGACTAACTTTACATCTTCCCTTGCAGATGCAGTGCTGATTTATTTGTGTTTGTCTAGTTTTTTAATGATCCGGCCTCCTCATGTTGAATTAATTTTAGTATTCATCTGATATTAAAAAAATAATAAAAATTTTAGTATTCATGGTAAAAAAAAAAGTTTATTTCAGTATAAAGTGGGTTTCTATTAGGATTAGAAAAAGAAAAAGCTTGAATGGAGATTCGATTGGACAAATCGTAGAATACAATACAAAGAGAATTCATTCACCATTCACCAACTTGAATAGAGAAATGTTCTATTTTCAAAGTTTGTTGTCCAGTCCTTCCCAAGATCCTATGCATATCAGGAGTGTTAGTGCACTGGGCTACCCTTTATGTGTTATGACTAGAAGATGTGAGTCAGCATTTGTTGGTTTTTGAATCTGCTCTAAATCAAGTGTACAAGTTGTTGTTTTTTGCTAACCATTCTACTTAAATTCATAGGTAAGACTAATATTGCTTTACCGTTGGACAAGTTGTCTTTGGATTTATTAAAACTAGTGAAGGGGACATCAAGTCCTACGAGGAGGTAACTTTAGTATGTGATCTTGGACTAGCCTTTCTAACATTAGTTTTTAGTGTTTGATTTAATGTCTAGTAGATTTCACATCAAAGTTACAATGTTGATTCACTTGTAGTTTTGTTTTGTATAATGCCCTTTTGCCTTTTTTCTTCCATTAGAGCTGGCAATTCATAGTTGTCATGAATTATGCTTATTTATGATGATGTTAAACTGCCCAGAATGGTAGGTTTCACTATTTTTAAGAAATGTACTGGTATTTATATTGGAAAGGGGAAGTTCATTTTGACACATATAGTCTCTTTGATCTTTTCTCCATTTCCTTATTTATGCCTTCTCTTCGTCTAGTTTATAACATATGCTTGCTAGGCTAATTGTACTGTGCCCTTGACACGGGATAGTTTTTCTCAACATCAGTTGCTATTTAACAATAGAGACCCTCAACTAAAGGCTATGAGAATGAACTTACCATCTTTAGCTACTGGGGTGCTGCAAGAAATTGTATGATGATGCAACTCAAAAGTATGTGCTACATACTTTTTATCCAAGATAATACCCCTCGCTTCTTATGTTGATTTTTCTTGGCCGTCATAGTAAGAGTTCCACCAATTTGTGTTGCTTTGTAGGTTGAGTTCGGGACAATGGTGAGCACCGTTGAGGAATTATAATTTTTAGTTGAGGTTAGAGAATTCTTTATAGCAGAATGATTTTCACATATCTGAAGCTATTGCAGGTATTGATTAATTGCATTATTGTCTTATAAATATAAAGAGAAATTTCTGTTAGTTAGAAGCACTAGTTTCCACTAATAGTAATAGTATTTTCTTCTTTGATTCTAATGGAATACTAGGAAATAGTGTGCAAGGTAACGGCTAATGGGATACTTGAAAGTAGTATGCTAATGACTTTGACATTCATGGATCTATATATTCTAGCTAAGATAATTAAAATGTTATTATATATGTGAGACATGTGTTCTGATAAACTGTGTGGGTGTATATGTCTTGATATTTGACTTTGAAAATTGGCGAGTGCTTATGAACTATCTGTTAGTCTGTCTCTTTGAATATAATTGTTTTGATCTGGGAGTGTGCTCCTGTTCATATAAAAGTGCATGATCATTTTGGTATCTGAATTTAGACAAACAACATAGGTTTGATGTTCAAAACTCTGAGCCTGAATAATCTGTAGGTCTTCTTCACTGGTGAGAGAGTTGGTGTCAGAATAGGTAAGGCTAGGAAGGATATTCAACAACAGGCAGCTGAGAATGCACTTCGTAACTTGGCTGGTAAGATCCTGAGCTAATGCCGTGGTGGAAATTTATTTATCTTGCAGCTATTTCAAAAGATAATTTGTATAATGAGTAAGTTCTTAAGAACAGATTCTCATGTTAAGTAAGTTCTTAAGAACTGTGTTTGGTGCAGTGTTATCTAAATATATTTCTTCATTTCTTAAAGCAATAAATTAATTTGAAGTTGGGTATTATTTCTTAAAGCACTACTTTGAAGGATTCCACATACACCCGGCGACATTTTTGACAAGTCCGAGCAACATAGTTATACCTTATTTGAGATGCATGTTGGTTGCTAGTTGAAAATGTTAAAGATGTGGAATGGACTTTTGAGATTGACGGGAAAAGTATAATTCCGTAAAGTTCGAGTTAATTGGCTAATACATAGTCCTTATTAAAAATTTGCTTATGCATATTAAAGTTTACTAGATCATATATGGGTTTGCTAGTGCATATTCTGTTATTGTAAAGTTTATGGTGAAGGAAAAGTTCTAATTATTTATCTCCTACAAAGTGTTAATCTAAAGTGACATTTCTCTTCTATGTTAAATCTATTTTGCCTTTCTTGTGATCACAACCAAACCTTTCATCTTATTCTTATGTGACATACGGTTTGTGTGTATAAACTCTTGTGCTTTATTTTGACGATAACTATTTCTTTTATCCAGTGTTTCTGTAGCTATCTACCGGAGGAGATGAGGAACCCTACAACATTTAAATATGAGTTGTCATCTGAGGACATGCGGATCAGGACATACTAAAAGTATCGTGCAGGTCAGGACATGCGAGGAGGTATATATGCTTATTTTTTTTCTTTGTAAGCCTCTCTACCTTTTTTAATACATTTGGACTTGTTATGGTTTCCTGATCCACCATTCTCCCCTATCCTTAGAGAAGACTTTGGGAAATCTGGAGACTATACTCGATGGTTACGAAAATATAGAGGTGGTTCCTTCTTTATTTGTCTTCATGGAAAATTTCTTCTCTCGGCCATTTAATCTTTCATTTAAGTCGATCTCAAGTCTCAGGCAAGTGGAATTTGGTAGCAGGTACCCAATGGTACCACGCCATAATAAAAGTGAAGATGATGTCTTACATTATTAAACTGCGGACCAGAGAGATCAGCTGCTTCTTCAGGATATATGAATAGTTCAGAGTAGACTTTGGGTTGATGTGAAAAAATCAGAATTAATATCATATGGAGAAGTGTATGATAACGTGGACCTCACAATGATGTTTGTTTGTAAGTTGTGTTACTGCTTGTGAAATATGAAAAACTTAAAATATGTAGAACTTAATCTTATTTTGAATTATGAGATTATTAATGAATGATTTTTTTTTGTGATTGTATATATTGTGTTATAATTTATTATGTATATAAATAAAAATTAACGTTAATATGAGGGACTATTTATAAAAATAGTTTTAATTTAATAACATGTGGTAACAATTATTGTAATAGATCAATAAATCATTGCAATAGGTAGTCAAAAAACGTTGCAACAGAATAACAAAAGCTTCGCAATAGATGCTATTGCAATGGTTTAATGTTGTTGCAATAGAATATATTGCAATGGTTAGTAACCATTGCAATAGATCAAAATAGGTGTTCCAATAAGTAATGAAATAGTTGTAATAGGTACTCAAAAAACATTGCAACATAATAACAAAAGTGTTGCAATAGATGTTGTTGCAACGGTTTAATGTCATTGCAATAGATTCTATTACAACGGTTAGTAACCATTGCAATAAATAAAAATAGGCGTCTCAATAAGTCAAAAAATAACCATCGCCATAGGTCAAGCTATGGCGACGGTTTCAGACAACCGTCGACATAGCTTGACCTATGGCGACGGTTTCAAACAACCGTTGCATAAACCGTTGCCATAGAACTATCACAACACCCACATATAGGAAACTTGCTGAACTATTGCAGTAGAGATATGGCAACAGTTTTATTGTCTATTGCAACGGTTTTGTAACCGTCACCATGGGGGTAATTTTCAGTAGTGTAAGGCCAGAAAGGTCGGAATTAAAATCATTAAAGTTTAAGAGGCTTTGAAAATGACTAAATCTTAACACTTGGTGAAATTTTCTAAGTCTTGGACCCCTTTAGCATGCAAGAGTCAGCTGAAACGATCTAGGATCTCATGGGGTTTTACACCAGTATACCTTGCCAAGTGTATAAAGTCATAACGAAGGTGGAATCCAATGTATATACCCCATAGGGAGGACCTAACATACCCTTTTCCATGGGTATAAAGGCAAGAATGATAGAGATCCAATAACATGATATCAAAAGGATAAATAACCCTACAGTGGCACATAGATTTTGAGACTTTGGGAAGTGTTAAGTACTACTCCCAATACTGATTATATATTGATAACTTATAACGATTTGGTGTTTGAATAACTATTTATGATAGTTCATAACATCAACTTGATAATCTGAAACATGCTTTGAAAATATAATTGAAAGCTATGAGTTATACTTGAAATCATGCTAGTAGTCAATTCTCATAAAATTATATCATGTTATATGTAAAATAATGAAAATCATGTTCTAACTATATAGGGATCATCATAAGGATGAGATTCAAGAGAAAACTATAATTTAGGAATGAACCCAAAATCATACTTCAAGGAACATGAGAATTTATAAAGTAATTTAGTACACAAGGTTGAAAAGATATCCATTACTGAAATCCACATACCTAGATGAAGAATTCTTGCTAAGAACTTGGACCCTTTAAGCTTTTGGTCAAGAATTCTAGTTTATGCCTTTGGGAGTTTAATCACCCTTTTGATTCTATTTTCTAAGCGATTCTTATGGAATAGGGAAAGAAAATGCTTAAGTTCCTTTAACCTCATTCTAATAAACCTTCAAATGACTTAGTTTAGGAAAAAGTATAAAAATATCCTTTTAAAAACATAACTAATTTTGCCGAAAACATACATCATGGATCACTCTATGAATCGTTAGGTGTGACAATGAGTTGTGTTGGACTCGTGGATACTAAACTTGAATCCTAAATTGGGCCCAACTTGACACCCTATGACTCATTAGGTCTAACAATGAGTCATGGCTAAGACTTGTGGCCTCTGAGGCAAAAATACTAACTCTCATGCCACTTATCATAATGAGTCACCAGACAACTTATAGGAAGTCCTAATGATTCATGATCTATGAATCGTGGTCACTGTGTGAAAATGACATCTTTAGAAATTTTATTTTGCCACTCAAAATGGGTTACCTAATAATTCGTTAGTACAAACCACAACTCATGGTATCGGTCATCACCACTGGGTAAGGCTGAGTTAGACTGGATACCATGAGTCAAGACCTTGTGGTAGATTCAGAGGATACATATGGACCTAGGAAGTCCCTTATGGGTCCCATTGTTATACTAAGCGATGGATATATATAGGTAGGATAGACATGCATCATATAGATCATACTCATCATCTTATATTTATATGTATGGCATGCATCATACTTATTATATCCATTTGATTTACTTTGTTGGGTGTGGTGAGTGGTTGATTGACTGTGACAGTGAGATTTTCCCTTTCAAATTTGAATTGTTATGAGTTCTTGATTTTCTTAAAAAAGATTATATATATTGTTTTTGGTATCAATTATTGGACTAGTTGTGGCCTTCCTGATTGTAGATTTATTTGAATTCTGTTGGATATTATGGTATAGGGTGGTCCACTCCATCACTTTGAATTAGGATTGATCGATGATGTTCTGAGTACATGTGGTTGATACTCACGCTTGTTTATTTTCTTTACTGAAGATACTGAGTCGATGGTCTTCGGATGTTAATTTCATCGTTATCTTGTGGTTGCTTTCTAGATCTTCTTGAGGTAGCAGTTGTTGATCCCAAAGACCATTGTATCTCCTCTATCTTTTTCTGTATGGTTATTTTGTATTTTTGAGACATATTTGGACTCATTCATTGTATTCCTTACTTTAGAGGTTGGTACCTTATGACTTTCACTTCTAAAGATTGGTGTTGAGTGTTGATCTTGGTCAAGACTTATTATTATCATTATCTCCTTTATGTTTTAGTTTATTTATACACTGTTGAATATGGGTTGGCTTACCTATGGGGAGTATAATAGGTGTCATAACGAGCGAGTTTTAAGTCATTACACTAAATCATCCTAATGCAAATATGCATGCAAGTGCAACAAAAAGGAAGCAGGGGCAGCTTTTGGGTAAAGCCCCTAAAGCCTTCGCTTTAGGCCCCTCATTATTGGGGCCCCTTTTTCCATCAATTATTTTTTTTTGAAAAATTATAAAATAATTTGAGTACTTTTTATAATTAAAAGAAAATGCTTAGTAAATTAACTGAAGAGAAGGGTTCTAAATAAGTAAGTAACGTATATAATAAACATCCAATCTATTTTTTGTATGTTGACAAAAAAGAAAATTTGTTATTTTATGTTTTCTTGGGCACCGAATATTACAATAAGTCTATTAAAGTACCAAACAATTATTCTCAATTTAAGTTATTAATTTGTTGGATCAAGTATTATTATTTCAAATTTTAATTATTATTTTATCTAAAAGTTGTTTGTTTAGATGTTTTACTATCTAATGTATATTGTCTTTCTAAAAATTTATTAGAAAATAAAATGCTTCAACTAGAAATATAATTGTGATTGTTCAAACCTCAAAAAAGCAAAACAGAATTGAATCTATGATACAATCTTAAAAGGAGCTTACGAGAAAGTTAGTGAAACATTTGACATCAACTACAAAAAGTACACTTCGAATGAAAAATATAATATAGTGAAAATTTTTCCTTTTCTTTTTTTTTTATAATAGAAAAAAATTAAGGCTCCTTGTTGAAGCTTGGCTTTAGGCCTCTAACGGTATTAAGCCACCTCTAAAAGGAAGAAATAAGTGGCATTTATGATAAACCTTGATGAGCATGGATAAGGGAAAGGATTTGCAGCAGAAGAGCAATCTAGAGCCAAAAAATATCCTTGAAAGCGAATGAAGAACAAAATGAGGAATGAAAGGTGTGAACAACGAAATTTAATTAAATTAAAATCCGTACGAAATTAAGATTATATTAAATTCAAAATATATTAGTCCCAAATAAATATTATGGAATAATATAATTGAATTAATTATTTAAGTCCAAACATGTTTGGATTTAATTAAAGTCCAATTTTTATTGGGCTAGTCCATTGATTTAGGCTATAAATGATGAGCCCACCTTGCTAAGCCCAATATATTATCACATTCTATAGGCCCAAATAAGCACTACGTGTCGAATGACATGGTATGCCAAGTTAAGTGAAGGAGCCAATAGGATCATGCCACATGTCAAAATGATCCAGCAGGCCTACTGAAATCAAAAGCCCATAAAAGGTGCCATGTCACTTGAATTTGATTGGTCAAAGAAAGTCCATCTTCATCATGACTATTCCTTTTCCACAACTATAAATAGGGGTCTCATAATTCAAAAAAAAAAAGCCCCCATAACTCTAACAAGAAGCAAATGAAAGCTCATGGATCAAACGCTGCAATTTCTCTACAAAGCTCAAGCATTCAAATCAAGTTCATCAAGATTCAAGATCAAGACCGCAATATTCAAGAACAAGCTCAAAAGCCTTTAAATTCAAGAACAAGTCAAGATCAAGTCCCTCAAATCAACAAATCAAGTTCAAATTTAAGACCAAGCTTTAATCCCTTGAATTTATATTTGAAAAGGCGAATCAGAGGATTCATAGAGATTGTAACACTCACATTGAAGTCAATAAATTGATTGTTGCAATATTTTCTTATCTCGATTATTTATTTTTCTGACTCTAAATTTATTGTCCAACAAATTCTGGCATGCCCAGTTGGACAATTCTACCTCTCATCTCAACTTTTTATACTTCAAAGTTTAAAAATAATAAAATAACTTTCAAGAAGGTCAACTCTAAATCAACTGCTTCCAAGGATGTTGATTTAAAGTTTTCTACTGAAGTAGAAAGCATCCTTGGTGTTACTTTCGGAAGCTTAGGAGCTGTCACAAGGACCAAGGTAGGCTTGCTAGGACAAAAAACACATCTAGTGTCGTCCGCGCCAACTTCAGTTTTTAGATCTTCAACCCTAAAAGGAACGAAGTCCAGTGCAAGTGCTTCGGAAGGAGGAAGCAGTGTGGCAGAATCACTTAAGAAGACTCTAGCTCTACTTAAGCATTCTGGTTTCAAATACTCTGGCACAAAGAACGATGGTCGTTCAAAAAATGCATTATCTCCACTTACACCGCATAAGATGAGAACTTTGAAGATCAACTTATGCAATAGTACATGTCACTCTCCAACATCTCCAGTAATCATACAAGCAATGGTGACTAATGCCTCATCTATAGAGGAGAAGCTTACGAATCTGGCAAAGGCAATTGAGAGCCTGACCAAATATGTTCAAAATCAAGATGCTCGGATTGATAAGATAGTGTATAGGATAGAAGGACTGATAGACGGAGAGTCTAGTCATGCACCTGGAAAGTCTCCAGAGGCTCACGAGATAGAACATCCTGTGAAACAAACACCACCAACTAAAGAGGTACAAGTTGCTTCTGAGGGAATGATCCCGATTGATAAATTGAAGGGACCCTCAAAGACAATTATGATGTTGTCACCAAGTCTTCCCTTGCATATGGTAAGCCCTACATTATGAGAATAAATAGCCTCAAAATGCCTGTCGATTATCAACCCCCCAAATTTTAATAATTTGAGGGCAAAGAAAACCCAAAACAACATGTCGCACACTTTGTTGAGACATGTAATTGTAACGACTCGGGACTACCCCCTAGTCTTCACACATTGCTTACGACCCCGAAGGACCACAAGCTAATCCATAAATGATATCTGCTGTGAGCACTGAATAATATAACTATAATTAATACAGAAAATAGGCTGAAATGCCATAAGGTTCAAAATATCTAAAATACTGATAAAATATAACATCTGTAAAACTGAATACATTCTGAAAATCTAGTCTGAAAAGCGTCTGATTGAATTTGTCTAAAAGTGGAGTTGATGGGACAATCCCCCAACTAACTCCATCAACTGAAAATATGAAATAATAGAATATCCTTGAATAATGAGGACTCACTGCTAAATCTACTATTTCTGGCCAAATCTGAATCATCTATAGGTTGTGGGGAACCTGAGCGCCCGAACCTATGATATAAATATCATAGCACAGGAAAGTATGCGTCAGTACGTGGGAATATACTGGTATGCTAGATGAGGTATGGCTGAATGCAAGGGTTCATATGCATGAACAGTAACTGACTGAATGATATAGAGTAACTGAATATGAGAGTACATGGATAACTGAAACTACTGTAAATACTGAGTATGTAATACTGTTCATATATGTATACTATAACTTCTGATAACTGAGTAACTAATATCTGGAGTTACTGATAACTAATTTATAGATAGTGATTGACTGTATCTGACAGTCCTGATTCTGTAAAACTGAACTGAGTTCTAAACTAAAGACTAAAACTAAAATTGTGGGAGGTATTTATCTAACCGACATGCCCCAAGTAAGATAAGATAACTGAGTTGACGTCCAATCTGTAACCCCAATTAAAAGGGTGTCCATACCATGCCATAGGTAATGATAACTACTGTGGAGTCAGTCCTAACTAACGGGTGACCCCTGAGATCAGTCCTAAACTAGCGGGTGATCCCTGAGTATGTCAGTCCTATCTAACGGGTGACATCTCATAACCTACAGTGGATATGTAGTTCTGGAACTTAGGGATTGCTTCTAGGGACCCAGTCCTAGCTAACGGGTGAGACCTCATCCCTAGGCTCACTCGGTGCTGAATACTACTCCCAATTGAAAGACACTGATCTGATTATACTGAACTGGACTGGACTGATACAGATTTTACTGAGTTTCCCTAAGTTCTATAACTGACTAAGTTCAACTAAGTTTTGTAACTGACTGAGAGTACTACGGATCGTGACATGACTGATACTATCATATTACTGACACTGGCTCTAGGTAAATGTAATACCTCGATCGTTCCTTAAGCCTAAATTTGTCTTTTGAGTGGATAGTGGTGGCTTCCAAAGTGATTGATATTTATATTGTGTTTTATTTCTATAATTTCAACTTTCTATCATGTAGAGCATTGAATAATCTTTCCATCGATACCAATTTCATCAAAATCCGACATCAGACGAGAAAATTATGGCCATTTTATTGAACGTTGTCAGAATCACCCAGGTTTGACAGTCGATCTGGTGGACCGCCAAGTCCTTGGTGGACCATCGATCATCCCGTCAAACCAAGGCAGTTACTCCTTTTTCTATCCATCGTGCGACGGCCAAAATGGTGGGCCACCAAAAATTTGACGGACCGTCAAGTCGAGGAAGAATGTCCCATTTCTGACCCTCGAGTGACGGACGATCTGGTGGACTATTATTTGCTCTGACGGACCGTCGGTTCGACCGTCACAGACCCCGATTAGCAATTTTCAACTCTTTTTGAAAGGGAATTTTGGTCTTTTCCTCCCATTTTGGTCTTGTATATATATATATATATATATATATATATATATCCAAGTAGATGAGAAAACCTCATTTTCTCTCATTTCTCTTCCAAGAAATATCTAGAAGCTAGGGTTTCTCTCCAACCCAAAATCCATTCTTCTTCCAAAAAAAAAATTTAAGAATCTTCCATAGAGTTTCAAAGTGGTTCAAGAATCAAGCTCTCCCGGTCAAAGGCTTCAAGAACCCTAATTCAAGAGTGTAAGAAGGAGTCAAAAACAAGTCTCTTCATCTTAAATTCCTAATCCAAGGTATGTAGATGTTGATTCTTGGGTCCTTTTCATCCAAGAAGCTCAAGCACCCATCTTTAAAACTTAAAGATTTTCTGTTTGTGAAATTCCATGATTTGTATGAGTTGAAATTGATGTTCCATGTGTTGTTGAGTTTTGATTCATGTTTGTTTACAAGATTTTTGAGCTTTGACCCTTTTATGTGGAATTCATGTGATGTTGGTGATAAACCCTCTTGAAGTTGCTCTCTATGTGATGTGTTCATGACTTTTCGGTGTAGAATTGCTTGAATAAGCGGAGAAGGTCTCCCATAGGTTTGATAAAATCTTAGGAGAAGCATATGGGCCATTATAGTATGTTGAATAGGAATCCCTAAATTGTGAGCTAGTCTATGCATGCCTAGTGTTTGATAAAATGCCCAAGTGAATGAATTATTCCATGATAGTAGAAAATCCCCAAATAAGTGTGAAACTATACATGTCTAGTGTTTGTTGAAGGACCTTAGTGAAAAAGTGGAGATGTGATAGTAATAAATTCCCCAATTATGTGCTCTTTGATAGATGCTAAGTTTTTAATACATGCCAAGTGGTTAGCAAGTAAGTTATGACATGATAGTATGAAGTTTCCCCAAGCCATGTGATATCCAAACATATGACAAGACTGATATAGGTATGAAATAGTTGAGGTAAAACCTGGTTGAATGGAGTACGATCTAATAGCATGTTTTCCCTATGTTATTCTATGATTATTATTTCGAGACGCTTAAAGCGACCCTTTGGTGATTGCGATGATGAATGAATACTTGTGACGATGAATGAATAATTATGATGATGAATTAATGCTTGTGATGATGAATGAATGATTGCGATGATAAATGCATGATCGTGATGATGCAAGAATGATTATGTTTTACTTTTATGTTATCGAGTCCTGGGGGTATTTAAACCCGACAATAGAGCTGTTGTCTAGAGCTCGTGTCAGTTTCTCGATAATTCCAGTTGAGCCATGATTCTCAGAACTCAGTTAACTATAGAACTCTGTATCCTCAGACAATTGCAGAACTTAAGAAAGCTCAGTAATCTCAGTTATTTCCGTAATCTCTGTACCGCTAGTAATTTAGCCTCAGTCCTGTAAATCAGCTTAGATCTAATAGTATTCAAATGATTCAATTCTAATATCAGAAGTGATTTGAGTAATCTATTCAAGATCTGTATCATCAGTCAGATACCATGATTCGATACCTTTTCCGTCAGATACGGAACTAAGTAATCTCAGCGTAACTCAGTCAGATCTTTTAAGAAACATGATCAGTAACAGATTCATCTTTGTCGTGTACATTTTAAGAATCAACCAAGAGTCTTTCAGTTGGGAGTAGGATTCAGCACCGAGCAAACCCAAGGATGGGAACTCAGCTGCTAGTAGGGGGTGTGATTCTTAGAAACAATCCTTGTGTTCCAAAACTATGTAGCCAGCATAGGAAAATTTGTCTACCTGTTGAGTGTCACTGCCAGAGAGTCTGACCTTAGAGAAGACATAATATTTTTACCCATGGCACGGTATTGGCACCGTTCTAACCAGGGGTAGAGGTTGGACCCCTAAGAGATAGTAGGGGCATATCGGTTAGATGAATACTTCCCACAGTTTTAGATTCAGTCTTAGTTTCAGTATAAATCTTCAGAAATCAGGACTGTCAGATATAGTCATCTATCTCTATGAAGAACTCAGATAGTTCCATTGATTCATGGACCATCCCGATAGATAGACTTGTTCATGTATATAGTTATTTGATATCATATTCAGAGATATACCGTTAGAAAGGCTTGATCATAGTATCAAATTTCTATTGAGTATTCTTGTTGTCATATTCAGATATAATCATATTTCTTATCATCGATAATAGCTTTTGGAATCATCCATTAGAAAAGTCAATCCCTAATCTTGTCAGTCGAAAGTAGTAAGCTCAGAATTCAGTCCTTGATGTAAATACATCCAGATCCTTAGTTAACAGTATCAGTTGAGTCAGTGATTCTGTAACTCAGTGTCAGTAGTGAGTTTAGTCTGCAGTAAAGTGGTATACAAGTTTCAGCATCTAGAGTCGTGATGATTGTATTCATGGTCTATGCATTCATGTATGTGTTCTCGTGCGGCATCTCATGATTATTCAGTTTAGATATTGTGCATATATAAGCCTTTGCATTAGCCTACCTCGTCTACATACTAAGTACATCCCTGTACTGACGCATTTGCGCTATGGTGTTTTATTTGGCACCATAGGTTCAGAGGCACAGGACCCAAAGTTTCCTCAGAAGTTCAGTCCCAGTCAGTAGAAGTAGCAGTGAGTCCTCTTCTTTCGAGGACGAATCCCAGTTTATTAATATTGCATCAGATTCTTTTTATATTTTTTTTAGTCGACGGAGTTAGTTGGGGACCTGTCCCATCAACTCCACAGTTCAGACAGTTTAGAGGCTTTTCAGACAGATGTTGATGTATTAGTATTCAGTTTTCAGTTTTGAGTATTTATAGACATGTTGAACCTTATGTCCAGTTTCTGCATTTATTTCAGATATTATGCAGTGTTTAGGTACAGATATCAGAAAAGGGTTAGCTTGTGGTCCTTCGGGTTCATAAGAACCTTGTGACATCTCGGGATAGGATCTCGGGGTATTATAGTAAACAGCTAAATTTCCAGGTATTAAATAACCCCAGGACTCGATAGCATGAAAAGTAAAGCAAAGCATCATCTTGAATAACATAACAATGTTCACTTGGTCATAATTCATTCATGGAGACATTTCATCAAATACTTGAACTGATTTAACTTGTACATGGATGGGAAATACATGTTAGCATGCTATAATGACATTATTTCATTCTCATAGACAATTTATCAAACACATAAGAAGCATACTTGGTTCATTAATTCATAAACACTTAGAGTTAACATGGTTACAACAATCAACTTGCAAATTAAAGGATTTATCATGAATATTATGTAATTCAACATATACTAGAATCAATTCTTGGAACTTGTAATCTAAATCATGGATTAAAACTTAAACAACACCATGAACATGAATTCAATCTAATTCAAACATGACAATCATAAATCATAAATCTTGTATTTTGAAAAAAGATTCTTGGGCTCCATGGAAGGTAAGGATCCATGGATGAACATCTAACATACCTTAATTTGAGAGTTTCTTGGAGTTCTTGGAGAAATTCTTGGGATTGATCTTGATTATTAAGAGCTAGGGTTTTTGTTCTTGAGAGAGAATTATCTTTTGATTTTGGGGAAAAGTGAATAATGAAGGGTTTAAACGTTTTTAGGGATTAAATCCCATATCTGGAAGAATTAAAATCATGGGAAAAGACTGTTTTAACCCTAGGCACAACTTTAAGTTTTCATGAAATTTTTCCAATTTGGACCCCTGGCGCAACGCGGTGGAATCGCGTTGCCACCTTGGTTGTGACCTGGAAGTTTACCGCGACGTGGTGGTATCACGTTGGAACACTGGAAAAGGATAATTCTGAAATTGAGCCTTGGCTCGAAGCTCCAATATCATGGAGGGTCACTAGTTTTTGACAATTTCCATTTTGGATGGCTCCGCGACACGCTGATGGCTCAGGTAGTACACTGTCTTACTAAAATGGCCACAAATCTTCTCCCGAGTGTCGGATTTGGGAAAATTTTATATCGATGGAAATCTTATTCAATTTCCTACACAATGAAAGTCAAAATCTTAAAAATTCCACATGTATAAAATTGTATTCATCCTTAAAAAAAGTTATTGGCATTTTTGGGATGAATTTAAGCTTGGTAAAAGTACGGAGTGTTATAGTAATAATGATGGAACTTTGATGTATGATATAATGCTAACACATTTGAGGCTTTTAACTAGAAATAATTGTAAAGTCTTAAGCAATTTTTATCGTTTTTGATTGTTTTCTCTTTTATAATGCAGGAAAGTCAAGATGCAAGAAAACCAAAGACAATAAGAGTAAAAGATGTGAATTTGGAATAAGTGGCCATGAAGGTGTAGTTGATGACTTATCTAATAAGTCATCAAATTTATGATAAGTTATCAGAGTCATTGTCAGTTGTAGATAGTGTGAGGAAGTTGGAGCAGAAGTGTGATGACATCTCTGATAAGTCGTCACCATTTTGATAAGCCGTCGAGAATATCATCAGCCTAAGGTAGTACATGAGATTTGAAATAAAGAAGTGAAGACATTATCTGATATGTCGTCAAAGTCCTGATAAGTCATCATTGGCCTTAGGCAGTGCATGGGAGTCAGATTTTGAACGTGATGTGACATCTGTTGATAGCCATCAACTTTGTGATAAGTCATTAGGATTACCGTCAGCCTTAGGCAGTGTTCAGAAGTTGATTTGAAGAAGTGACGACATTCCATGATAAGTCATAAGATCTTTAATAGGCCGCCATACTCATCGTTATCTGAAGACAGCGATATATCAAATACAGAGAGGAGTTGACGACATGTCTGATAAGCCATCAACCACCTGATAAGTTATCACATGTTATCGTCACCTGTGCGATAAAAAGTTGTATGATGTGATTTGCTTCCAAAATTAGGCTAAGTATTTAAGGCAAAGTTGAAGGTTTTCTAGGGAATCTTGAACTTCACGACATCAATCCATTTTCTCTCTAATTTTTAGGGTTTAACATCTTGAACTTATTCCGGAGACTACTTTACTTCTCTTTGGTCTCTAAACTTGGATTTCAATTTTCAATTCTTTGATTTAGTTGTTAAATATTCTTCCTGAATGTGGGAAGAGAATCAATTTCTGACTACATCTTTTGTAAGTTTAATCACTTTGAATTATGAATTTAGTTATTGTTACCACTTTCTTTCTCATGTGGAAATAAAATCCATAACTAGGGTTGTGGGATCTATGATTATTCCTTCATGGATTTAATAGTTGGTTAGGTTTTGAATCATTGTGGGAACATCTTGATTATTCCTTTGTAATGATTGTTTTCTATTAGTTGCAAGCAATAGATCTAGCCTTATGTTTGTTTGCTCGAACTGAGAAATAAACTAAAGGTAGTGAATTATAAATGAGGATTTGGGAAGGTTAAGTTCTCATTTAATGATTAATGTTGTAACAAGATTCATCAACTCAAGATAAAATCAATATGAATAGAATATTTTCCTAAGTTTGAGAGAATTAGGGAGTTAAACATCAAGGTAGGTTGAGAAACACTTAGATGGACTGACGAAACTGATAATTTGGGGTTTCCCACAAGTCATGAGAATCTAGTACTACAACTATCATTTAATGAGGAGTTAATAATCATAGTGATCACAACTCTAGTTTCTCTATATCATTGATTTGAAATATTGCAGTTTAAAGTTTGAGTTCTAAGGCGAATTAAAGTGTTAATAACTTTTGTTCAATCATTAAAAAAAACCCATTTTATCTTTTCATATCATTTTTTTGAATTTAACTTGTAGCTATAGTTTTAAATTAGTTTAATCGCCACTCACATTGTTCCTCGTTGATTCGACCCTAACTCCAAAGTTGGGTAAATATATTGACGAAGATCGCCTTGCACTAAATTGACGTGTAAGTTGGGTGTTATCAAAAATGACGTCGTTGCCGGAAAACAATTTGGCGTATTGAGTTGGTTTGAAATTTTAGCCTACTTACTTGAATTCAAACTTGTAAATATTTTTTTTAGTTTTCTTTTATTTTTTGTGTTAGGTAGATTTTTATTTTAGTTTACTTATTACTATGGCATCGTGGAATGAACATGAGCATGGAGGTTAGAAATCTTATCTTGATTATCCATTTCCATATTGTAATGGACCTCACATTGGGCAAGATTGTAGATATGATCCCCGGAGAGAGATGTGTGCCCCATATCCATACTACCGGGAGTATGATTGTTCTTTATGTGGTGGTCAAGATGGACATTGGATTGATTGCCTAAATGCCCCCTCCCCTATTGTACTAACCCAAATTCTAGTTCTTCTTCGGAGTTTGATAGGTCTTATGGTCAAGAAAAGGAAGAAAAAAACACCAGAAAGAGTGGCATTGAAGCTATGTTTCAATGAATGTTGGATCTCCAGAAAGAAACGTATGATATCATATGTGATATGTGTCAATACATGAAGCCAATCATTCATGACGAGATGGATATAGAGGTCAATCATTCAAAGCATTCTTCTATATTATGTTTAGATGATATCTTATCTGTGGAATCATTAAAATAATGAAATAATATGAAGATGAGGAGCAAGAATCCTATATTGATGATGAGAAACCCTAGGTAATTTCCCAACCAACCATGAGAGATGATACCAAGATTGAGGAAATGGTGCTAGAGGCAAAAAAAAATGAGCCACTCTCTTATAAAGACTCTAGCCTAATTCGGGGTGAAGAGGTCGAGAAGGATGCAACTCTAAAATTAGGGAGATGACCTCACTCAAATCATATTTCAACATTATGCTTGGTGGATGTGATGAAAGTCGATTCTCCAAGCAAATGGTGAATTTTGGAAATGAGAAAGAAAATTCCTATATTTTGGAGTTTGTCTTTTCGAAAGGGTATAATACAACCCCAATCTTGAAGGCCAAGAAGCTTAAAGATCAATGTCCATTTAGTGGCTTTTTAAGATTCTCACTATTGCCAAAAAAGCCCACACAAAAGTTTGATGCAAAATTGGGCAAGCGGTTCAAGTCTTCGAAGTGGCGTGATAGAACTTTCCTTATCATGCTCTCACATTTTCCCAACGCACCTAAAAAACATAAAGATCGAAATATGGTTCAACGATTCAAATCGTCTAAGTGGAGGGATAAAGGATGAAGCACTTTCAAGGTATCTTGATGAATTCTGAGTAGTCAAGATAACCTAGTCGTATCGCAACATTAAATCAGGTTCTACTTGGGAGGCAACCCAAGGTATTTTATTGTTTGTATTTGTATTATGTGATTGACATCAGATCTCTGCACCTATGGTGCCACAGGTATTTTTCTAACTCTCTTGTTTTAGTTTGATTTATTGGGGACAATGCATGATTTTAAGTTGAGGGTGAGACTGTTTGTGGGTGTTGATGTCCTCTTGGGGTTTTTGTTGTCGTGTCTCTTTTTTCCAAAGTCTTGTTCCTAGTAGAGCCGGCATATTTAGGAGTATTGTGTTTGTTTTGTGATGTGATGTGGTTAACTGGGGGGGAATAAGTATCTAGGACAGCTGACATATTTTTGTTGATTTTTCTTGGAAGAAAAAATACCTCTCCAATTGTCTATCTGGTAACTATGTGATGTGCATCTATATGTGACTACTGTGAATCTTTTTATGGCATTAGTACTAGGGACATGATAATCACTGCTAACAATTGCATGAATCGAATGGGTAGTATCTTGTGATGTACCTTTGTGCCATGTTTGTGTGAGATACTACCTAGTTCCCATTGTGTGTTAAATACAGAACTTGCCCGGTCGGTCTTGCCTTGGTTGTAGGATAGCGGTTAGGAAAGGATCATAGGTCGTTGTTGATATTAGTCCACTTTTAGCCTAAATGACCTTCCATGTGTGAATAATATCCCTTGATCCTGATTTTGAGCCTGAATGCCTATTCTTTTTATTATACCTATCACCTTCCCATTTGTATCACAATGAACCTGTTTTGGCCCTGGTCCTCCTTGGATATTGTGCACTTCGACTTAGGCAAATAGCCTAAGTTGAGGGTGGCTATCATAGAAGTGTGTGATGTAAAGTGAATATGAAGAAGGTTTAATATGTATATATATATATATACGTAAGGCTGGGTGTGGTAGAAAAAAATGAGAAAAGAAAAGTTGTGAAAAAAAATGAATGAATAAAAACTGCACCCAACTTAAATGTATGTTAATCAAGAAAGGGAGAAATAAGATAAAGGTTGATAAGTGAGACCCCAAAAATAGTGTAGTGCCAAGGAGGCTTAGTTACTTTAAATATCCTTGTGTATCATACCATCCCCAATCCAACATTACAAGCTGAAGAAAAGTCCTATAGTGATCCTAACTTAACTGTCTAAAAGCTTCGGTAATGAAAATAAGGAAAAGCTTATGGTATTTGGCATACATAGACTGGAACTTCTTTCTGAGAGTGAGTGTCTGTTGACCGTCCCCATATTGACATGCTTGAGTTCACATATGAGTGAGGAGGGACTTCTTTACTGTAAGGGCACATCGGTTGCATTGATAGTTGCCTACTTGTTTGGGAAGTGTAATTTGTATATAGGCATGATTATTGTTGCTAATTTGATGCCATATCTTGATTCCCTTGTGTCGCATTATTGATCTTCATTGATATACACATTTCGGTTTAAAGTGATTGAACTTGGAAAGTGTAATATGTTTTGAGCTAAAATGGATGATTGACTGCCGAATGTGCTTTGTATCCTCTTAGTTATGTTTAAGTTGCTTGAGGACAAGCAATTGTTTTAAGTTGAGGGTGTTGATGTGTGAGCTAATGCTAACATATTTGAGGCTTTTAACTAGAAATAATTATAAAGTCTTAAGCAACTTTTGTCGTTTTTGAATGCTTTCTCTTTGATAATATAGGAAAGTCAAGATGAAAGAAAACCAGAGACAATAGGTGCAAAAGAGGTGAATTTGGAACAAGTGTCCATGAAAGTGTAGTTGATGACTTATTTGATAAGTCATCAAATTTGTGATAAGTTATCAGAGTCATCGTCAGTTGTAGACAGTGTGAGGAAGATGGAGCAGAAGTGTAACAACATCTTTGATAAGCAATTTTGATGAGCCGTTGAGAAAGCCGTCAGCCTAAGGCAGTACATGAAATTTGAAGTGAAGAAATGAAGACATTGGCTGATATGTCGTCAAAGTCCTGATAAGTTGTCAAAGTCATCATCGGCCTTAGGCAGTATTTGGGAGTCAGATTTTGAAATTGACGACATCTGCTGATAAGCCATCAACTTTGTGATAAGTCATCAGGACTACCGTCAACCTTAGGCAGTGTTCAAAAGTTGAGTTGAAGAAGTGATGACATTCCGTGGTAAGTCATCAGATCTTTGATAAGCTGTCAGACTCGTCATCAGCTGAAGACAACGACATATCATATACAGAGAGGAGTTGACGACATATCTGATAGGCCGTCAACTCCCTTATATGTCATCACATGTTGTCGTCACCTGTGCGAGAAAAAGTTGTATGCAGTAATTTGCTTCCAAAATTAGGCTAAGTATTTAAGGCAAAGTTGAAGGTTTTCTAGGGCATCTTGAACTTCACGACATCAATCCATTTTCTCTGTAGGTTTTAGGGCTTAACATCTTGAACTTACTCTGGAGACTACTTTACTTCTCCTTGGTCTCTAAACTTCGATTCCAATTTTCAACTCTTTGATTTAGTTGTGGGATATTCTTCTTGAATTTAGGAAGAGAATCAATTTTTGACTATATCTTTTGTAAGTTTAATCACCTTGAATTATGAATTCTGTTATTGTTATTGCTTTCTTTCTCATATGGAAATAAAACCCATAACTAGGGTTGTGAGATCTATGATTATTCCTTCATGGATTTAATAGTTGGTTAGGGTTTGAGTGATTGTGGGAACATCTTGATTATTCCTTTATAATGATTGTTTTCTATTGGTTGCAAGCAATAGATCTAGCCTTATGTTTGTTTGCTCGAACTGAGAAATAAACTAAAGGTAGCAAATTATCAATGAGAATTTGGGAAGGTTAAATTCTCATCTAATGATTAATGTTGTAACAAGATTCATCAACTCTAGATAAAATCAGTATGAATAGAATATTTTTCTAAGTTCAAGAGAATTAAGGAGTTCAACATCTAGGTAGGTTGAGAAACACTTAGATGGACTATCAAAACTAATATTTTGGTGTTTCCCAAAAGTCATGAGAATCCAGTACTATAACTGTCATTCAATGAGGGGTTAATAATCATGGTGATCACAACTCTAGTTTGTCTATATCATTGATTTGAAATATTGAAGTTTAATCTTTGAGTTCTAAGGCAAATTGAAGTGTTAATAACTTTTGTTCAATCATTAAAAACCCCATTTTATCTTTTCATATCATTTGTTTGAATTTAACTTGTAGCTATAGTTTTAAATTAGTTTAATCGCCACTCACATTGTTCCTCATGGATTTGACCCCGACTCCAAAGTTGGGTAAATATATTGACGACGACCGCCTTGTACTAAATTGACGTGTAAGTTGAGAGTTATAAAAAATGACGCCGTTGCCGAGAAATAATTTGGTATGTTGAGTTTGTTTGGAATTTTAGCCTACTTGCTTGAATTCAAACTTGTAAATATTTGTTTTTAGTTTTCTTTTATTTTTTGTGTTAGGTAGATTTTTATTTTAGTTTACTTATTACTATGGCATCGTGGATGAACATGAACTTGGTGGTTGAAAATCTTATCTTGATGATCCATGTTCATATTGTGATAGACCTCACTTTTGGAAAGATTGTAGATATGCTCCCCGGAGAGAGATGTGTGCACCATCTCCATCCTACCGAGAGTATGATTGTTCTTTATATTGTGGTCAAGATGGACATTGGAGTGATTGCCCAAATGCCCCCTCCCCCTATTACACTAACCCAAATTTTATTTCTTCTTTGGAGTTTGATAGGTCATATGGTCAAGAAAATGAAGAACGAAGCACCGAAAAGAGTGGCATTGAAGCTAAGTTTCAACGAATGTTGGATCTCCAAAAAGAAACATATGATATCGTATGTGATATGCGTCAATACATGAAGCCAATCATTCATGTGGAGATGGATATAGAGGTCAATCACTGAAAGAATTCTTCTACATTATGTTTAGATGATATCTTATCTGTGGAATTATTTAAAATAATTGAAGAGTGTGAAGATGAGGAGAAAGAATCCTATATTAATGTTGAGCTTGATGATGAGAAACTCTCAGTGATTTCCTAACCAACCAAACCAACCATGAGAGATGATGCCAATATTGAGGAAATGGTGCTAGAAGCAAAAGAAGAAACTGAGCCACTCTCTTATAACGACTCTAGCCCAATTCGGGGTGAAAAGGTCGATAAGGATGCAACTCCGAAATTAAGGAAAATACCTCGCTCGAATCACTTTTCAGCATTATTCTTGGTAGATATGATGAAAGTCGAATCACCCAAGAAAATGATAAATTTTGGATATGAGGAGGAAAATTCCTACATTTTGAAGTTTGTCTTTCCGAAAGGGTATAATACAACCCCAATCTTGAAGTCCAAGAATCTTAAATATCGATGTCCATTTAGTGGCTTTTTAAGATTCTCACTGTTGTCCAATGAGCCCACACAAAATTTAGATGCAAAATTGGTCAAGCAGTTTAAGTCTTCGAAGTGGCTTGATAGAACTTTCCTTATCATGCTCTCACATTTTCCCAATGCACCTAAAAGATGTAAAGATCAAAAGATGGGCCGACAATTCAAATCATCTAAGTGGAGGGATAAAGGATGAAGCACTTTCAAGGTATCTTGATGAATTCTGAGTAGTAAAGATAACCTAGTCATGTCGTGACATAATATCAGGCGCTGCTTGGGAGGCAACTTAAGGCATTTTGTTGTTTGTATTTGTATTATGTGATTGACATCAGATCTCTACACCTATGGTTCCACAGGTATATTTCTAACTCTCTTGTTTTAGTTTGATGCATTGGGGACAATGCATGATTTTAAGTTGAGGGTGAGACTGTTTGTGGGTGTTGATGTCCACTTGGAGTTTTTGTTGTCGTGCCTCTTTTTCCCAAAGTCTTGTTCCCAGTAGAGCCGGTATATTTAGGAGTATTGTGTTTATTTTGTGATGTGTTGTGGTTAACTGGGGGGAAATAAGAATCTAGGACAGTTGACATATTTTTGTTGATTTTTCTTGGAAGAAAAAATACCTCTCCAATTGTCTATCTGGTAACTGTGTGATGTGCATCTATATGTGACTACTGTGAATCTTTTTATAGAATTAGTACTAGGTACATGATAATCACTGCTAACAATTTCATGAACCAAATGGGTAGTAGCTTGTGAAGTACCTTTGTGCCATGTGTATGTGAAATACTATCTAGTTTCCGTTGTGTGTTAAATCCAGAGCATGCCCGATTGGTCTTGCCTTGGTTGTAGGATAGTGGTTAGGAAAGGATCGTAGGCCATTGTTGATATTACCTAAAGGAAAATGCCTTTGATTGGTAAACGTACCTCAAGCCTAACTCCATCGATAGTTGGGAGCAATTGGAGCATGGGTTCCTGAATTGCATTTATAGCACAAGGCATACAGTAAACATGGTAGAGCTCACAAATACTCAACAAAGAAAGGATGAACTAGTCTTTCACTTCATAAATCGATGGAGAAATGCTATTCTAAACTGCAAAGATAGGCTCAGCGACGCTTCTACAATAGAGATGTGCTTCCAAGGAATGCACTGGGAGCTTCTCTATATCTTTCAAGGCATTAAGCCTAAATCCTTTGAAGAGTTAGCTACTAATAACGCTAAACTTACACATCAATTTAGTGCAAGGTGGTCATCGTCAATATATTTATCTAACTTTGGAGTCGGTGTCGAAAACACAGGGAACAATATGAGTGGCGATTAAATTAGTTTGAAACTAAAGCTACAAGTTAGATTCAAACAACTGGCACAAAAAGACAAAATGGGGGTCTTTAATGATTAAACAAATGTTAATGATTGAACAAAAGTTATTAACACCTCAATTCGCCTTAGAACTCAAATCTTAAACTTCAATATTTCAAATCAATGATATAGAGAAACTAGGGTTGTGATCACTATGATTAGTAATCCTCCATTGAATAATAGTTGTAGTATTGGATTCTCGAGACTTATGGGAAACACCAAATTATCAATTTCGACAGTCCATCTAAGTGTTTCTCAACCTACCTAGATGTTGACCTCCCTAATTCTCTCAAACTTAGGAAAGCATTCTATTCATACTGATTTTATCTCAAGTTGATCAATCTTTTTACAGCATTAATCATTAGATGAGAACATAACCTTCCCAAATCCTCGTTGATAATTTACTTCTTGCTAGGGTTGATTTCTTATCTCAAGCAAATCAACAGTAAGCAAGGCCTATTGTTTGCAACCAATAGAAAATAATTAATACAAAAGAATTATCAAGATGTTCCCACAATCACGCGAACCCTAACCAAATATTAAATCCATGGAGGAACAATCATAGATCCCACAACCCTAGTTGTGGGTTTTAGTTCCACATGTGAAAGAAAGAGATAGAAACAGTTATATTCATTATTCAAAGTAATTAAACTTATAAAAGATGAAGTATGAAGTTGATTCTCTTCCAAGTTCAAGAGAAAATTCCCACAACCAAATCAAAGAATTAAAAATTGAATTCTAAGTTCAGAGCCCCCCAAAAAGAGGTAAACTGGCCTTTGGAATGAGTTCCAGCTGTTTCAAGATGTCCAAGATGATGCGGCCCCTCAATGATCCCTAAAAGCTTCTATTTATATCCCTAACTTAAGAAAAATCTGAAATTAAGAATTCAGAATTTTTCTTTTAGGTGACGACATGTCTGATAACTTATCATAAATCTGAGAAGTTATCAGAGAATGTTGTCAGGTCCTCTTCATCTGTCTAATGACCTATGTGACAACTTGTCACAAGTCTGATAACTTATCATACTTATCGTTAGACCTTGCTTCCAATTTCTGCCTTTTTCTTCTGAGTGACGACATGCCTGACGGCTTATCAGAAATTTGATAGCTTATCAGGATATGTCGTCAGAAAATCTATAATTTTCTTGTTCTCTGCCTATGTGTGACGACATGGTCTGATAGCTTATTACAGATCTGATAGCTTATCAGACCAAGTCATCAGAAGAAATCTTCAAAACTTAATTTCTTGCATCTTTCACCAAAAATCATCCTTCTTGATGGAGCTTTCATGTATTTTCATGCATCTTGACTTTCACTGCAATATCAAAGAGAAAACAATTAAAAACGATAAAAGTTGCTTAAGACTTTGCAATTATTCTCTGTTAAAAGACTCAAATGTGTTAGCATCTGCTCACACATCAACACCCTCAACTTAAAACAATTGCTTGTCCTCAAGCAACTAAAACACCATACTACGATGCTTAACCAAGAGACACATAAGATACCTATGACAGTTAATTATCAAGTTTAGCTCAAAATGTATTACCCTCTTCATTTTCAATCACTTTAAACCCAACTATGTATATCAATAAAGATCAATATTGTGACACAAGGGAATCAGGATATGACATCAAATTAGCAACAATAACCATGCATATATACAAGTTACACTACCCAAACATGTAAGCAGCTAGCAATGCAATAAATGTGCCCTTACAACAAAGAAGTCCCTCTTCACTCATATATGAAATAAAGTATGTCAATATGGGGACGGTCAAGAGACACTCGCTCTCAAAAAGAAGTTCCAGTCAATGTATGCCAAATGCAATAGGTTTGCCCCTATTTTCATTACCAAGATTTTCAGACAAGTCAGTTAGGATAACTATAGGTCTTCTCTTTGGCTTGTAATGTAGGCTAGGGGATGGTATGATACTCGATGATATTTAAAGTGACTAAGCCTCCTTGACACTACACTAGCTTATGGGGTCTCACATATTAACCTTTTTCTATTCTTCTCTTTTCTTGATCACACATATTCAAGATGGGTGCGGTCCTTTCTACTATCACTTCTACTTTTCACAACTTTTATTTTCTTGTTCTTTTCCACCGTACCCAGTTTTTTATTTTTTTCTTTTATTCTACCTTTCTTCATACTCATTTTACATCACGCACCCCTATGATAGCCACCCTTAACTTAGGTCATTTGCCTAAATCAAGGTGCACAGTGTCCAAGGAGGACCAGGACCAAAACAGGTTCATTATGATATAAATTGGAAGGTTATAGGTGTCATAAAAAGAAATAGGCAATTCAAGCTCAAAATAGGGATCAAGGAATATTATGCATACAGTGAAGGTCATTTAGGATAAAAGTGGGCTAATATCAAAATGGCCTATGATCCTTTTCTAACCCCTATCCTTCAACCAAGGCAAAACCAACTGAGAAAGTTCTGGATTTAACACACAATGGGAACTAGGTAGTATCTCACACACACATGGCACAAAGGTATACCACAAGCTACTACCCATTCAGTTGATGCAATTGTTTAGCAATGGTTATCATGTCACTAGTACTAATGCCAGAACAAAATGCATAGTGGTCACACATAAATGCATATCACACAGTTATAAAATAGACCATTGGAGAGGTGTTCAAAAATCAACAAAAACATGTTAACTACCTAAGGTACTTGTATTTCTCCTAGTCAACTTCAATATTTTACAACAAATCACAATACGCCTAAATATGTTGGATCTACTAGGAACAAGACTCCGGGGAAAAGAGGCACGGCAACAAAACCCAAGAGGACATCATCACCCATATATAGCCCCACCCTCAACTTAAAATCATGCAATGTCCCCAATGCATCAAACCAAAACAAGAGAGTTAGAAACATACATGTGGCACCATGGGTGTGAAGATCTGATGTCAATCACATAATACGGATACAAACAACAAAATACCTTGGGTTGCCTCCCAAGCAGCGCCTAATTTAGTATCGCAGCACGACCTAACTCATTTTTTTCCTCCACCTTGAGGATATAAATTGCACCCCCAACTTAGAGTCCATCTTCTTGCCTCGATCATAGGGGGTGGTATAAAAATTAAAAAGTCGAGTAATGGATTGAGTGTGGTAAACCACTCGGCCTTAAAGTGAGGTGTGTTCTTATGTTTCTTGTCTAATGTAAAATCAAGAATATAGGATTCTTGTTCCTCATCTTCACACTCTTCTACTTATTTAAATGATTTCATAGACAAGATATCATCTAAACATAATGTATAAAAGTGCTTTTCATAAGTCCCAATCAATCCTACTTTAAAATTTACACAATCTACTACACACTCACTTTTATTCACCTTCTCAATGTCAGTCTCAAAATCAAAATGACAATCGAGTGGTTGCGATTCTTGAGTTTTCTCCTCAAATTGGCTAATGTCCCCCTCATATTCTTCTTTGTTTAGCCACTATAAACATGGTGTGAGTGGTAACTCTTTTAGCTTTGCCCACAGCTATTCTTGATTCTCTAAAATTCGTTTCATCAATTTGTTCGCTTGAATGATGACAGCACAAATATCCTTAGTATAATAACTTTGTCCACAAGCCAAACACCAAGTTACAGTAAGTAGGACAGTATCCGCATCATATTGTGAAGGTCCCGTCCATGCACTTCCAGGTAAATCTGGACAACAAGCCTCAAAATATGGTCCCCCACAATAATAACAAGAATAGTCACAAGAATTGTCATCACTCAAAAAATCATCTATCCAGGCTAACATCTCAAGAAAGGTGTGAGAAAAAAAAAAAACTAAACAAATATTTACAAGTTTGAATTTAAGTAAGTAAACTAAAATTCCAAACCAACTCAATACGCCAAATTGTTCCCCGGCAACGGCGCTATTTTTTATAACGCTCAACTTACTCGTCAATTTAGTGCAAGATGGTCGTCGTCAATATATTTACCCAACTTTGGAGTCGAGGTCGAATCCACAGGGAACAATGTGAGTGGCGATTAAACTAGTCTGAAACTAAAGCTACAAGTTAGATTCAAACAACTGGCATGAAAAGACAAAATGGGGGTCTTTAATGAGTGAACAAAAGTTATTAACACTTCAATTCGCCTTAGAACTCAAATCTTAAACTGCAATATTTCAAATCAATGATATAGATAAACTAAGGTTGTGATCACTATGATTAGTAATCCTTCATTGAATAATAGTTGTAGTATTGGATTCTCGTGACTTGTGGGAAACACCAAATTATCAATTTCAACAGTCCATCTAAGTGTTTCTCAACCTACCTAGATGTTGACCTCCCTAATTCTCTTGAACTTGGGAAAGCATTCTATCCATACTGATTTTATCTCGAGTTGATCAATCTTGTTACAGCATTAATCATTAGATGAGAACTTAACCTTCCCAAATCCTCATTGATAATTCACTTCTTACTAGGGTTGATTTCCTATCTCAAGCAAATCAACAGTAAGCAAGGCCTATTGTTTGCAACCAACAAAAAATAATTAATACAAAAGAATTATCAAGATGTTCCCACAATCACTCGAACCCTAACCAAATATTAAATCCGTGGAGGAATAATCATAGATCCCACAACCCTAGTTGAGGGTTTTAGTTCCACATGAGAAAGAAAGAGATAGAAACAATTATATTCATCATTCAAAGTAATTAAACTTACAAAAAATGAAGTATGAAGTTGATTCTCTTCCAAGTTCAAGAGAAAATTCCCACAACCAAATCAAAGAGTTGAAAATTGAATTCTAAGTTTAGAGCCCCCAAAGAGAGGTGAACTCCCTTGGAATAAGTTTTTTGCCCCCCCCCCCCGATATGTTCAGCCCTCTATTGAACCCTTAAAAGCTGCTATTTATATCCGTAACTTAAGAAAAAATCAAAATTAAAAATTCAGATTTTTCTCCTTAGCTGACGACATGTCTAACGGCTTATTTGAGATCTGATAGCTTATCAGACCATGTCGTCATACATGATTCCCATTTCTTGCATTCTTCTTATGTGTGACGACATGCCTGACAGCTTATCAGAGTTCTGATAGCTTATCAAAGTTCTGATAGCTTATCAGAACATGTCGTCAGGCATGCTTTAAATTTTTGCCTTTTGCTTCTGAGTGACGACATGCCTGACGGCTTATCAGACATGTGACAACTTATCAGAATTGTTGTCACTTCTTCACTTCAAGATCTCAAGCACTGTCTAATCTTGACGATGATGGCTTATCACAACTCTAACGGCCTAGCATAGGTTGTCGTCACTTCTTCTAGCTGAATCTCATTCTCTGTCTAAGGCTAACGGCAACTTTAACAGCTTATCACAAGGCTGACGATTTATAAGACAAGCCCTCAGCTATTCTTCCTTCTCTACTTACTCAGAAATCAACTTTTTTACTCCCATAAATGCTGATTTTCTTGTATCTCGACTTTTACTGCAATATCAAAGAGAAAACAATCAAAAACGACAAAAGTTTCTTAAAACTTTGCAATTATTCTCAGTTAAAAGCCTCAAATGTGTTAGCATCTGCTGACACATCAACACCCTCAACTTAAAACAATTGTTTGTCCTCAAGCAACTGAAACACAACCAAGAGGATACAAAGTACATTTGACAGTCAACCATCCATATTATCTCAAAACATCTTCACCATCTCCAAGGTCAATTAATTTTAAAAAACAACTGTGCATATTATTGAAGAACAACAATGCGACACACAGAAATCAAGATATGGCATCAATTCAGCAACAACAACCATGCATGTACCAAGATTACACTATCCAAACAAGTTAGAAACTAGCAACGTAACCAGTGTGCCCTTACAGCAAAGAAGTCCCAATTCACTTATATATGAAATCAAGTATTTAAATATAGGTACGGTCAAGAGACACTCACTCTCAGAAAGAAGTTTCAGTCAATGTGTGCCAAATACCATAAGCTTTCCCTTATTTTCATTACTAAGATTTTCAGACAGGTCAGCTAGGATCACTATAGGTCTTCTCTTTGGCTTGTAATGTAGGCAAGGGGTTGGTATGATACTCGATGATATTTAAAGTGACTAAGCCTCCTTAACACTACACTAGCTTCTGGGGTCTCACTTATTAACCTTTTTCTATTCTTCTCTTTTCTTGATCACACATATTCAGGATGGGTGCGGTCTTTTCTACAATCAGTTCTTCTTCTTCTTTTTTACAACTTTTCTTTTCTTGTTCTTTTCCACCGCACCCAACTTTTTATTCTTTTCTTCTATTCTACCTTTCTTTATACTCATTTTACATCACGCACCCATATGATAGCCACCCTTAACATAGGCTATTTGCCTAAGTCAAGGTGCACAGTATCCAAGGAGGACCAGGGACAAAACAGGTTCATTATGATATAAATGGGACAGTGATAGGTATCATAAAAAGAAATAGGTTATTCAGGCTCAAAATAGGGATCAAGGGATATTATACATACAGGTAAGGTCATTTAGGATAAAAGTGGACTAATCTCAAAATGGCCTATGATCCTTTCCCAATTCCTATCCTACAACCAAGTCAAGACTAATCAGGCTAGTTCTGAATTTAACATACAACGGGAACTAAGTAATATCTCTCACGCACATGGCACACAGGTACATTACAAACTACTACCTATCCGATTCATGCAATTGTTAGTAATGACTATCATGTCCCTAATACCAATGCCATAAAAAGATTCACAGTGGTCGCATATAGATGCACATCGTACAGTTACAAAATAGACAATTGGAGAGGTATTTATCATTCCCAAAAATCAACCAAAATATGTCAATTATCGTAGAAACTTATTTTTCTCCCAGTTAACCATAACACATCACAAAACACTACACAATACGCCTAAACATGTCGGCTCTACTAGGAACAAAACTCCAGGGGAAAGAGGCATGGCAACAAAAACCCCAAGAGGACATCAACACCCACAAGTAGCCTCACATTCAACTTAAAAGCATGCAATTTCCCCAATGCGTCGAACCAAAACAAGAGAGTTAGAAACATACCTATGGCACCATGGGTGCGAAGATCTGATGCCAATCACATAATACGAATACAAACAACAAAATACCTTAGGTTGCCTCCCAAGCAGCGCCTGATTTAATGTCGCGGCACGACTAGGTTATCTTGACTACTCGAAATTCATCAAGATACCTTGAAAGTTCTTCATCCCTTATCCCTCCACTTAGACGATTTGAATCATTGGTCCATCTTTTGATCTTTACATCTTTTAGGTGCGTTGGCAAAATGTGAGAGCATGACAAGGAAAGTTCTATCACGCCACTTCGAAGACTTGAACCGCTTGCCCAATTTTTTATCGAACTTTCGTGTGGGCTCATTTGGCAACGGTGAGAATCTTAAAAATCCACTAAATAGACATCGATCTTTAAGCTTCTTAGCCTTTAAGATTGGGGTAGACATCGATCTTTAAGCTTCTTAGACTTCAAGATTGGGGTTGTATTACACCTTTTCGGCAAGACAAACTCCAAAATGTAGGAATTTTCCTATTTATTTCCAAAATTCATTATTTGCTTGGGTGAATCAATTTTTATCACATCCACCTAGCATAATGTTGAAAAGTAGTTCGAGTGAGGTCTTCTCCCTAATTTTGGAGTTGCATGCTTCTCGACCTCTTACCCCCAAAGTGGGCTAGAGTCTTTATAAGAGAGTGGCGTGGTTTCTTTTTTTGCCTCTAGCACCATTTTCTCAATCTTGGCATTATCTCTAATGGTTGGTTCGGTTGGTTGGGAAATCACCGAGGGTTGCTCATCTTCAAGCTCAACATCAATATAGGATTCTTGCTCCTCATCTTCACACTCTTCCATTATTTTAAATGATTCCACAAATAAGATATCATCTAAACATAATATAGAAGAATGCTTTGAATGATTGACCTCTATATCTATCTCCTCATGAATGATTGGCTTCATGCCTTGACACATATCACATATGATATCATACGTTTCTTTCTCAAGATCCAACATTTGTTTAAACATAGCTTCAATGCCACTCTTTCCGGTTCTTCGTTCTTTCTTTTCTTGACCATATGACCTATCAAACTCTTAAGAAAAACTAGAATTTCGGTTAGCGCAATAGGGGGAGGGGGCATTTTGGCAATCACTCCAATGTGCATCTTGACCACCACATAAAGAACAATCATACTCCCGGTAAGATGGAGATGGTGCACACATCTCTCTTCGGAGAGCATATCTATAATCTTGCCAAAAGTGAGGTCCATCACAAGATGGACATGGATCATCAAGATAAGATTACCAACCACCAAGCTCATGTTCATTCCACGATGCCATAGTAATAAGTAAACTAAAATAAAAATAAACCTAACACAAGAAATAAAAGAAAACTAAAAATAAATATTTACAAGTTTGAATTCAAGCAAGTAGGCTAAAATTTCGAACCAACTCAATACGCCAAATTGTTCCCCGGCAATGGCGCCATTTTTTATAACACTCAACTTACATGTCAATTTAGTTTAATGTGGTCGTCGTCAATATATTTACCCAACTTTTGAGTCGAGGTCGAATCCACAAGGAATAATATGAGTGGCGATTAAATTAGTTTGAAACTAAAGCTACAAGTTAGATTCAAACAACTGACACGAAAAGACAAAATGGGGGTCTTTAATGATTAAACAAATTTTAAAGTTTAATTTGCTTCAGAGCTCAAATCTTAAATTACAATATTTCATATCAATGTTATAGAGAAACAAAAGTTGTGATCACTATAATTAGTAATCCTTCATTAAATAACAGTTATAGTATTGGATTCTCGTAACTTATGGGAAACACCAAATTATTAGTTTCGACAGTCCATCTAAGTGTTTCTCAACCTACCTAGATGTTGAACTCCCTAATTCTCTCGAACTTACGAAAGCATTCTATTCATACTGATTTTATCTCGAGTTGATCAATCTTGTTACAGCATTAATCATTAGATGAGAACTTAACCTTTCCAAATCCTCGTTGATAATTCACTTCTTACTAGGGTTGATTTCTTATCTCAAGCAAATCAACAGTAAGCAATGCCTATTGTTTGCAACCAACAAAAAATAAGTAAAATAAAAGAATTATCAAAATGTTCCCACAATCACTCGAACCCTAACCAAATATTAAATCCATGGAGGAATAATCATAGATCCCACAACCCTAGTTGTGGGTTTTAGTTCCACATGATGAAAAAAGAGATAGAAACAATTATATTCATCATTCAAAGTAATTAAACTTACAAAAGATGAAGTCTGAAGTTGATTCTCTTCTAAGTTCAAGAGAAAATTCCCACAACCAAATCAAAGAGTTGAAAAAATTGAATTCTAAGTTAAGAGAACCAAAAAGAGGTAAACTGGCCTTTGGAATGAGTTCCAGCCATTTTGAGATGTCCAAGATGATGCGGCCTCTAAATGAACCCTAAAAGTTGCTCTTTATATCCATAACTTAAGAAAAATCCCAAATAAAGAATTCAGAATTTTTCTTTTAGGTGGAGACATGTCTGATAACTTATCGCAAATCTGATAAGTTATCAGAGAATGATGTCAGGTCTTCTTCATCTGTATGATGACCTGTGTGATGACTTATCACAAGTCTGATAACTTATCAGACTTGTCATCAAACCTTGCTTCCAATTTCTACCTTCTACTTCTGAGTGACGACATTCCTGATGGCGTATCAGAGATCTGATAGCTTATCAGGATATGTCGTCAGAAAATCTTCAATTTTCTTTTTCTCTACTTATGTGTGATGACATGGTCTGATAGATTATCACAGATCTGATAGCTTATCAGACCAAGTCATCAGAAGAAATCTTCAGAACTTAATTTCTTGCATTTTTCACCAAAAATCGTCCTTCTTGATGGAGCTTTCATGTATTTTCATGCATCTTGACTTTTACAGCAATATTAAATACAAAAAAATCAAAAACGATAAAAGTTGGTTAAGACTTTGCAATTATTCATAGTTAAAAGCCTCAAATGTGTTAGCATATGCTCACACATCAGCTATCCATGCTCACAACATGTAGTTGAGCATGTATTCTACTGGAAAGGGAGCAGTACCTATCCATGACCCTCGAAAGGGAAAGGATAACTAGGAACCCAAAAGTTAGGCAAGTTTGTCCCCGAAAATGACAGTAAAGAATATATGAATATTGACATATCTCCTATGAAGGTCACCATGATGGTGAGCAAGAAGAAAAGTGTGAAGACGACTTTTGGAGTACGTCCAAATCAAAAAACTTTAAAGGAGATGCAAGAAAAGGAATATCTCTTACTTAATTCTAATGTTGCTGAGATTTTTAATGAACTCCTTGAGCATAAGATCATTGAACTCCCAGAGATGAAGAAGCCCAATGAATCTAGAAGGACCAATGACCTTAATTATTACAAATATCATAGGCTTGTGAGTTACCCTCTGGAAAAGTGCTTTGTTTTTCATGATAAAGTCATGCAACTGGAAAATAAGAATAAGATCTTCTTTGATAATGAGATGGCCAATTCTCATCAAATCTCTATCACTTTTGGCTCGCTCGATCTAGCCTAAATATGTGCTAAAGAACATAATGAGAAACTATTAAAGCCTAACATTTCTTCAATTGACGAAGGCGAGGATGAAGGTTGGACTCTGGAGACCAAGCACAGACACAAGAAGACGAGTCTATGAAAGGATTCATCCGAGCAGCCAACTAGAAAGAGGATGATAAAGAAACCAAAGAAATAGAAGTTGGTTGAACTTCTAAAGAAGACGAGGGTAATGGATCTTCACTACCAAAGACCACGGTGTCCAGTAACATTGGAAGAATTCTTACCAAGTTGGTTTTTTGCAAAGACTGCTCAAGTGAACCTTGAGGCATTTTATTTTAATACTACCAAAGAGGGGGCAAAGGGTAAAAATCTACCCATGGAAGTTCCTTCATCTTCTGAAAAGCTTGCTGAAACTCTTGGCCAGAAGGCATATGTATATGATACAAAATCACATTTACAAATAATGATCTTCTGCTTGGAGGAACCCTATACAATCTTTCCTTGTACATGGTACGTCAAGTTCTAGGAAAGAAGATAAATAGAATCCTGATTAATGAGGGATATAGAGTTAACATCCTACATATTCGTACAATAAAAGAACTTGGTATGCTACCGACAAACTGGCCGAAAGATGTATAATGATCCAAGGATTCAACCAAGGGGACAAGAGTGCCATAGGAGCTGTCAAGTTGGGGATTCGTATGGATGATTTTCAATAAAACACATTAATGCATGTGATCGATGCCAAGAAGTCATACAATATATAAATCGGTAGGCCTTGGGTACACGAGAACAAAATAATCTTATCCTCTTCCTATCAACACTTGAATTACCTCTAAGGCAGAGTGGAAAGAAAGATAGTTGTCTATGACAAGCCATTCACTGAAGTTGAGTCACACTTTATCGATGCAAAATTCTACTTAAAGAATTATGTTGTGAATGAGAAAAGGGTTGAAAATGTAACCAAGACCAAGTGTGATGATCTTGCATCTAAGAAGGTCAGGGTGACCCAAGAAGCCCCGCTTTACTTCAAATAAAGAAAGTGTCGCAACAACAAAAAAAAGGCAACTCCTATTCTTCGCTATGTACCAAAGGTAAATAAAGAGAAATATCACCCATATGATGCCCAAGATAATGTGCTAAAGGGGATAACTTTACCAATCAGGAGGATTGACGCAATAAATCCATCATCAAGACTAATTGGAGAGTTTGTGGTTCAAAATTTACCATAAGATATGATACTACCAATAAAGTGTACAAAAGAGGGCTTCGACCCAAATGCATACAAGCTATTTGTAAAATTTGCATATAATCCTAATGAGCCATCAAGGTTGGGCAAACTTTCATCGGAAGGTACAACCAGGCAGACACGTAAAAGCCTAGGATACACGCAGCCACCTCCAATTCATATTTCTATAAGAAGGGTGGTTAGTAACTACATCACTGTAGAAGAAGAGTCTACTTCATCCAAAAAAATTCCTTCTGTCTTTGACCGACTTGGAGAACCAACTGCAAGAACTTCTGTGTTTGAAAAGTTGGGACCTCTAAATAAGAAGAAGAGAAACAATCGTTAGAGAAGTCATCAAAGCACGATGATGCACTCTTCACTTAAAAGCAAAAAGAATTTCTAAAGTTTGATTCCTTCTAGAATGAGGTGGTAGACTGTAATACCCCATACTTTTTCCTATCTGGAAATTGTCCCAAGAATGTTAGAAGATTTCTTTAAAAGATGAATCCACTTTGTACATATGGTATTTTTAATATTTTTACTTTTATTCACGTGGAAAATTTAATTAGCTTTCCAATGATACAAATTTCGTCCAAATCCGGTATTAGAGTAAAAAGTTATGGACGTTTTACTCAGAGCTGTCAGAATCACCCAGGTGCGATGGCCAGGTTGACGGACCGTTGCCTTGACCGTCGCAGCCAAGGCAGTGAGTCAACCTTATGGGTAAGGTGTGACGGACAGCTTGATGGGCCATCGAACTTTCAAAGGACCGTCGCCCAAGCCTTCGCTACCTAGGCAGTGAGACCCTATTCTGGTCCACGTACGATGGTCGGAACGACGGACCGATGAGCTAGTGACGGACCATCGTACGAGCTGTTGCAAGTTCTGTTCAGTAATTTTAAAACCATTTTTTAGAGGGTTTTGGTCTTTTACCACCCGTTTATATACCTAATTATATCCGACCTTAGCTTATTTGTTCATCATTCTTTCACAACAACAAAATTAGGGTTTTCTCTCTAATATTAATCTCCAAGAACAAAATTCAAATCTTCTTCAAGAACTAAGAGATTCAAATTCTTCAAGTTCAAGAAACTCAACCCAGGTATGCATAGTATTCATTCATGGACTTCTTTCGTCCATGAAGTCCAAGAATCTCTTTTCAAAGTTCAAGTGTATGGATTTCTTTATGAATTTCATGTTGGGGTTGCTTTTGTTCATGTTGATAATGACTAATTAAATTCTAATCCATTTCGGGTGATTAATTTTAAGTGAAATTGATTTGTATAGATGTAGATTCATGGGAACCTATGATTAGACCTTGGGTGATGAAATTAGAGTTGAATTATGATGTTTATTTGTTCTATAATGTTGTTTAGATATTCTATGCTTACCATGTGTTTGATTAAATGCCTATATGAAGGAAAGGTTCCCAACTAGTATGATATTATGAAATTCCCATTTATGTACAAGTTTATGCATATCAAATATTTGATGAAATGCCTTAATAAATTAATTATGGACTGTGATGTTGGTCATGTATTCAAAAAAGTCATGCTTTGTCAGTTTCTTTCCATCGAGTCCTGGGGGTACTTGTATCTAAAAATTTAGTTATCTGCCTAGAGCCTATGTCATGTTTTCAAAATACTCTCAGTCAAGCCATGTTCAATAGAATTCAGTCAGTCTCATGACTTAGGAAATCTCAGTAATTTTAGTAGTATTCCGTCAGTCAATGGAATTTAATGTTCAGTTCAGTAAATCATGTTCAGTGTCTATTCAGATGGGAGTATAAATTAGCACCGAGTGAACCCAAGGATGGAAACTCACCTATTATATGAGGGTGTGATTCTTAGAAGCAATCCTTGCCATCTAGAACTATGTAGCCAGCATAGGTTGATACATCATAGCCTGCTATATGAGGGTAGATGAGGTGGCTTAACCTGCTATATGACACCATTCTCACTAGAGTTACCTGTTATATTAGGGTCACTCACATGTTGTCCTTACCAGTGGCGCGGTATTGACACCCTTCTAATTGGGGTTATAGATTAGACCCCAACCCAGTTATAATGGCGTATTAGGGGCATGTCAGTTAGATAACTACTACCCACAGTTTATGTAACAGAATCAGGACTATCAGATACAATCAACTCAGATACAGTATGGAACTCAGATAGTTCGATCAGATTCATGACTCTCAGCTATAGTCACCCATGTTACCAGTTATATTAGTCATCTAAATTAGTCACCAGTCATGTTAGTCATCATTAAAATTCATGTTATCACGATTTCAGTTATAGTTACTATGTATGCATGCATGTATTCTCACGTTCATATTAGTCAGTTAGCCAGTATTGTTCATGCATATGAACCCCATGCATTCATCCTACCTCACATGCATACCAGTATATTCAAAGTACTGATGTATTTGCACTATAGTGTCTTATACCATAGGTTCAGAGATACGAGCTCCAGAGCATCAGTAGATTTCAGTCTTAGCAGTCAGAGCTAGAAGTGAGTCCTCATCTTTCGAGGACATGATATTAGATTGTTATCTCATTAATTAATTTATTAGTTGGAGTTAGTTGGGGACATGTCCTATCAACTTCTTATTCAGAAAGTTCAGTTAGTTAGAGGCTTTTCAGACTGTCATGTTCAGTTAGTTATTTCAGTTGTTTTGGATATTTCATACCCCACCCATATGTTATGATTTATTAGATCATATGTTACAGTTTTGAACCTTATGTCCTTTCAGTTCATGTTTCCGTATTATACAGTATACAGGTACAGATATCAGTCATGGGTTAGCTTGTGGTCCTTCGGGGTCATGAGCACCTTGTAGCATTCCGGGTACCAGATTCGGGGCGTTACAAACTTGGTATCATGTCATGGGTGTGTTGTACATAGGTCTTGTAGATTCTTGTACATGGGTGTGTTGTGCGCCATATTTATGTGCAGGAGGCTATAAGATGTTTTAGGAATAGTTTCCCTCCTTTAAGTATTCATGGCGTGCCAGTTAGCAAAATCTTAATCTAATCTCTCAGTCTAATCCGTTTCTTCTCCTTTTTTCAAAACATGCCTCCCAAGAGAAGAACCCAGCCTGTCCAAGAAGATCCCTTAGACGAATATGTTTCTCATGTGGAGTTCAGGGCCGCATTCACTACTCCTTCTCAGTCAGTTGCTGCTCAGAATAAATGACCAACTGTCATTCCAGCCAATCCAGTGGCTAATTCAGTTGTATCCAGGATTCGGGACTTCACCCGAATGAATCCTTCTTCCTTTCTTGGTTCTAAGACAGATGAGGACCCTCAGGAATTCCTACATCATGTGCAGAAGTTACAGGCATAATGGGGGTTACTCCTAGTGAAAGTGCTGAGGTAGCTTCATATCAGCTGTGAGATATTGCTCACACTTGGTTCAAGCAGTGAAAGTCAGAGAGGGAAGATGATGCAGGGCCAGTTGAGTGGGAGGAGTTTGCTTCTGCTTTCCTTGATAGATTATTTCCCCTAGAGCTTAGAGAAGCTAAGGTTCTAAAATTCATCAAACTTAGGCAGGGAAATATGACAGTGAAAGAGTATTCTCTTAAGTTTACTCAATTATCTAGATATACCCCTCATGTGGTTGCAGATAGCAGGGAAAGAATGAGTAAGTTCATTTCAGGGGTGAATGATAGCGTGGTTAATGAGTGTAGATCCACCATGCTAAATAGTGACATAACTTTAGCCAGGTTCATGACTCATGTTCAGCAGATAGAGGAATAGAAGATTAAGATAAGGGAGAAGTAGAATAAGAGGGCGAAGATAGGTAGTTTCAACTTTACTCAGCCTAAGTCAAAAAGAGGAAACTATTCTCAGTTTTGTCCTAAGTCATCAGTTTAAGCTTCTTCTTCAGCCAGTGCTCCAGTTCCTAAGTTCAAAGAGGTTAAAAAGATAGAGCGCCAGGCTCTAAGTCCCAGGGAAGTGTTAGCAGTTACTGTACCTATCCTTTTTGCCAAACTTATGACAAGCACCATCAGGGTATTTGTAAAGAAGGCAGTGGTATTTTTTTCGGATGTGGCAAGATAGGCCACAAAGTCAGAGACTGTCCTCAGCCAGGTCCTCTGGGTCAACAGAATTGCTCCTCAGCTCAGTCCGATCACCTAAATCAGTAGGGTGCCACCTCCAGTACTACTAGTAGGCAACGCCCAAATTGTCTCTATGATCTTCAGTCCCGACAGGATCAGAAAAACTCTCCTGCTGTGGTTACTGGTACATTATAGATCTTTCATGTGCATGTTCATGCTTTGCTAGATCCAGGTGCTTTTTTGTCTTTTGTTACTCCCTATATAGCAGGCAATTTTGAAATCAGTCCCGAAATTCTAGCAGAGCTCTTTTCAGTCTCTACCCCAGTGGGTAAAACCATCATAGCCCAGCGGGTATACAGGAACTACCCAGTTATGATATCTCAGAAATTCACTTCGACAGACTTAGTCAAATAAGAGATAACTGATTTTGATGTTATTCTCGGCATGGATTGGCTTCATTCCTGCTATGCCACAGTCGACTGCAGAAATAGAATAGTCCAGTTCCAGTTTCTGAATGAACCCTTCCTAGAGTGGAAGGGTAGTGTATCCTCTTTCAGAGGTCAACTTATTTCCTACCTTTAGGCACGGAAAATGATATCTAAGGGATGTGTCTATCATCTTGTTCATGTTAAGGACACTAGTTCCAAAACTCCCAGTCTTGAATCAGTCCCAGTCATGAACGAATATTCAGATGTCTTTCCCGAATATCTTCCAAGAATTCCTCCTGAAAAGGAAATAGACTTCGGCATTGATCTTTTTCCAGATACTCAGCCTATATCAATTCCGTTATAGAGAATGGCACTAGCAGAACTCAGAGAATTGAAACAGAAGTTAAAGGTTCTCTTAGATAAGTGATTTATCAGACCCAGTGTGTCCCCATGGGGCGCTCCAGTATTATTCATGTGCAAGAAAGATGATTCTCTAAGAATGTGTATAGACTACTTCCAACTTAATAAGGTCATGGTCAAGAACAAGTATCCTCTTCCCAGAATCGATGACTTGTTTGACCAACTTTAGGGTGCTAGAAATTTCTCCAAGATAGACCTCAGATCCAGCTACCATCATCTCAGAGTCAGAGAATGTGACATTCCAAAAATAGCTTTTCGTACTCGGTATGGTCACTTCAAATTTCTAGTCATGTCCTTTGGACTTACCAATACCCCAGCAACTTTCATGGACTTGATGAACCGCATGTTCAAACAGTACTTGGACATGTTCATCATAGTCTTCATAGATCATATTCTAGTCTATTCCCGCAGTGAGCGCGATCATGCAGACCATCTCAGAACAGTACTTCAGACTCTCAGAGATTAGCAGTTATTCGCCAAATTCGGTAAGTGCGAGTTTTGGATAAGGTAGGTAGAATTCCTTGGTCATATCATTTCCGGCGATGGCGTTAGAGTAGATCCTCAAAAGACCGAAGTAGTAAGAAACTGGCCTCGCCATGTCTCTCCATCAGATATCAGGAGTTTCTTGGGTTTGGCTGGCTATTATAGATGTTTTGTTGAGGGATTTTCTTCTATTGCATCCCCTATGTCCAGATTGACTCAAAAGAAAGTCAAGTTTCAGCGGTCAGATCCTTGTGAGAAGAGTTTTTAGGAGTTGAAGACTCGACTCACCTCAGCTCCAGTTCTAGCTCTTCCAAATGGTTCAGATGGGTTTGTAGTGTATTGTGATACATCCAAAGTAGGTTTGGGTTGTATCCTCATGCAGCATGGTAGGGTCATATCCTACGTCTCCAGACAGCCTAAACCCCATGAGAAGAATTATCCTACTCATGATCTTGAGTTAGCCGCCGTAGTATTTGCCTTAAAGATTTAGAGGCATTATCTATACGGTGTTCATGTAGATGTGTTCACAGATCATAAAAGCCTTCAGTATATCTTTTCTCAGAAAGATCTCAATCTTCATCAAAGGAGGTGGTTAGAGCTCTTGAAATATTACGACATGAGTGTCCTTTATATCCGGGCAAGGCCAACATAGTGGCCGACGCTCTCAGTAGACTATCTATGGGTAGTATTGCTCATGTTGAGGATAGTAAGAAAGAGTTAGCACAGGAAGTCCATCATCTTGCAAGACTATGCATTCGCTTAGTCAATACAGAGAAGGGTGATATATGGGTTCAGAGTAGTTCAGAATAATCTCTAGTTTTTTAGGTGAAAGAAAAGAAATATAGGGATCCTAGCCTTGTCAATTTAAAAGAGTCAGTCAAGGATCAAAAAGTAGAGGTTTTCTCCCAAGGGGAAGATGGTGTTCTGCATTGTCAGGGTCGTCTATGTGTTCCAGCTGTAGATGACTTAAGGAAGCAAATTCTTGCAAAAGCGCATAGTGCGCGCTACTCTATTCATCCAGGGGCCACAAAGATGTACCACGATTTGCGGGAAATCTATTGGTGGAGTGGGATAAAGAGAGATGTTGCAGCGTTTGTGGCTAAGTGCTCTTCATATCATCAGGTTAAGATAGAGCATCAGAATCCTAGTAGGTCTATGCAGGAGTTCAGTACTCCTACTTGGAAGTGGGAAGAAGTGAACATGGACTTCGTGATGGGTTTGCCTTGAACTAGTCATCAGCGTGATTTAGTCTGGGTCATTTTAGATAGAATGATCAAATCAGCCTATTTTCTTCCAGTCCATACATCTTATTCAGCTGAGGATTATGCCAAACTTTATATCAGGGAGTTGGTCAGATTGCACGGTGTTCCGCTATCTATTATCTCAGACACAGGTACCCAGTTAACCTCTTATTTTTGGAAAGCATTCCAAAAGGGTCTTAGTACCCATGTTTATCTTAGTACAGCCTTTCATCCTCAGACAGATGGTCAAGCAGAAAGGACCATTCAGACTTTAGAAGATATGTTAAGGGCATGTTCAATAGATTTCAAGGGTAGTTGGGATGACCACATGCCTTTGATTGAGTTTGTATACAACAATAGTTATCATTCCAGTATTAAGATGGCTCCATTCGAAGCTATCTATGGTAGGATATGTAGATCTCCAATTGGTTGGTTTGAAGTTAGTGAGGCCTCAATTATAGGGCCTGACTTGGTAATCGACGCCTTAGATAAAGTACAGTTGATCAGATAAAGACTCCAGGATGCTCAGAGCCGACAAAAGTCCTATGCAGATGCTCGTAGAAAAGATCTCGAGTTTGAGATTGGTGACTATGTCTATCTAAAGATCTCTCCCATGAAGGGAGTGAAGTGGTTCGTCAAGAAGGGAAAGCTCAGCCCCCGATATGTCGGTCCCTTCAAGATTCTCAGTTGCTTTGGCAAGGTAGCTTATGAGCTCGATTTGCCTTCAAATCTAGCCTCAGTTCACCCAGTCTTCCATATCTCTTTGCTCAAGAAATATATAGGTAACCCAGAAGTTGTAGTCCCTATTTAGAGCATTAATGTTCAGAACAGCCTCTCTTATGAAGAGATTCCAGTTGAAATCCTAGATCATCATACTCGTAGACTGAGGAATAAAGAAGTCCCTCTAGTTAAAGTTCTTTGACGAAATCAGTCTGTCGAGGGAGATACTTGGGAAGCAGAAGCAGACATTCATACCAAGTATCCTCACCTCTTCTCCGCCAACTCAGATCAAGATCAAGGTAACAGTTCTTCTTAAGCTTACTCAGTTTCATGTTCAGGGTTCGTCCCAAACTTGGTATTAAATATCATTGCATATTCAGTCATGCATTTATGTATTAGCTCAGTTATATAATTATGCATCAGATATGCATTCTTATTGTGAGAAACTTAGTTCATCATAACAGCCAGTCATGCATTCATGAATCAGTTACACATGCATCAGATATGCATGTTCAGTATGATATGTTCATTTATCAGTCATGTCAGTCATGAGATCATGTTTCATTTATTCATGTTCAGTATGTACGTCAGTTTATGTTCATCCCCCCACTCTCAGTCTCATTTGAGGATGAATGTTCTCAAGGGGGAGATATTGTAATACCCTGTACTTTTTCCTAGCTTGAAATTGTCCAAAGAATGTTAGAAGATTTCTTTGAAAGATTAATCCACTTTTGTACATGTGGTAATTTTAATATTTTCACTTTTATTCATGTGAGAAATTGAATCATCTTTCCAACGATACCAATTTCGTTCAAATCCAGTATCGGAGTAAAAAGTTATGGACATTTTACTCAGAGCTGTCACAATCGCCCAGGTGCGAAGGCCAGGTTGACAAACTGTCGACCTAGCGACGGACCGTCGCCTTGACCGTACCATCCAAGGTAGTAAGGCAACCTTTTGGATAAGGTGCGATGGACAGGAAGATGGACCGTCGAACTTGCGATGGACCGTCGCCCAAGCTGTTGCTACCTAGGCAGTGAGACCCTATTCTGGTCCACGTACGATGGTCGGAACGATAGACCGACGAGCCAGCGATGGACCATCGGATGAGCTATTGCAAGTTCCGTTCAGTAATTTTAAAACCATTTTAAGGGGTTTTTGTTCTTTTACCACCTGTTTATATACCCAATTATATCCGACCTTAGCTTATTTGTTCATCATTCTTTCACAACAACAATACTAGGGTTTTCTCTCTAACATTAATCTCCAAGAACAAAATCTAAATCTTCTTCAAGAACTAAGAGATTCAAATTCTTCAAGTTCAAGAACTTCAAGAAACTTAACCCAGGTATGCATAGTGTTCATTCATGGACTCCTTTCGTCCATGAAGTCCAAGAATCTCTTTTCAAAGTTCAAATGTATGGATTTCTTTATGAATTTCATTTTGGGGTTGCTTTTGTTCATGTTGATAATGACTAATTAAATTCTAATCTATGTTGGGTGATTAATTTTAAGTGGAATTGATTTGTATAGATGTAGATTTATGGGAACCTATGATAAAACCTTGGGTGATGAAATTAGAGTTGAATCATGATGTTTATTTGTTGTATAATGTTGTTTACATATTCTATGCTTACCATGTGTTTGATTAAATGCCTATTTGAAGGAAAAGTGCCCAACTAGTATGATATTATGAAATCCCCATTTATGTTTAAGTTTATGCATATCAAATGTTTGATGAAATGCCTAAATAAATAAATTATGGACTGTGATGTTGGTCATGTATTCCAGAAAGTCATGCTTTGTCAGTTTTTTTCCATCGAGTCCTGGGGATACTTGTATCCGATAATTTAGCTGTATGCCTAGAGCCTATGTCATGTTTTCAAGATACTCTCAGTAAGCCATGTTCAGTAGAATTCAGTCAGTCTCATGACTTAGGAAAACTCAGTAATTTCAGTAGTATTCCATCAGTCAATGATATTCAGTAACTCAGTCCATGTTCAATTCAGTAAATCATGTTCAGTGTCTATTCAGATGGGAGTAAAAATTAGCATCGAATGAACCCAAGGATGGGAACTCACCTGTTATATGAGGGTATGATTATTAGAAGCAATCCTTGTGTTCCAGAACTATATAGACAGCATAGTTTGAGACATCATATCCTGCTATATGAGGGTAGATGAGGTGGCTTAACCTGCTATATGAGGGTTCCCACCGTTCTTACAAGAGTTACCTGTTATATTAGGGTCACTCATATGTTGACCTTACCAATATGTAGTATTGACACCCTTTTAATTGGGGTTACATATTGGACCCCAACTCAGCCATAATAGCGTATTAGGGGCATGCCAGTTAGATACCTACTACCCACAGTTTTATGTAATAGAATCATGACTATCAGATACAGTCAACTCTGATACAGTACGGAACTCAGATAGTTCTATCAGATTCATAACTATCAGATATAGCCACCCATGTTACCAGTTATATCATTCATCTGAATCAGTCACCAATCATGTTAGTCATCAGTAAAATTCATGTTATCACAATTTTAGTTATAGTTACTGTGTATGCATGCATGTATTCTCACGTTCATATTAGTCAGTTAGCCAGTATTGTTCATGCATATGAACCCCATGCATTCAGCCTACCTCACATGCATGCCAGTACATTCAAAGTACTGATGCATTTATGCTATGGTGTCTTATACCATAGGTTCAGAGACACGAGCTCTAGAGCATCATTAGATTTCAGTCTCAGCGGTTAGAACTAGAAGTAAGTCCTCATCTTTCGAGGAAATGATCATTACTTTGTTATCTTATTAATTAATTTATTAGTTGGAGTTAGCTGGGGACATTCCCATTAACTCCTTATTCAGAGAGTTCAGTCAGTTACAGGTTTTTCATACTGTCATGTTTAATTAGTTATTTCAGTTGTTTTGGGTATTTCATACCCCACCCATATGTTATGATTTATTAGATCCTATGTTACAGTTTTGAACCTTATGGCCTTTCAGTTTAGGTTTTCGCATTATACAGTATATTATGCAGTATACAGGTATAGATATCAGTCATGGGTTAGCTTGTGGTCCTTCGAGTTCATGAGCACCGTATAGCATTTTGGGTACCAGATTCGGGGCATTACATAGACAGAACTGGTGGATTCATGCAATGAGGTATTAAAAGCAAAATTTTATACTAAGGTTAATACCAAGAACGTGAGGAGGATAAAGAAAGTGTTGGCTTCTTATATCATGTTATGACCCAGAATGAGAAATATATCTCATCTCAAATAAAGGTTGATTAAGATATAGAAGATGTTTTCTGGTGTTATCATATATCAATCAATGATGATGACCCCCAAGAGAAAAAAGATTCTAGAGATGCTCTATCGCTACTTGAAAAAGGAGTGAAGGCCATAATAGATCCCTTGAAAGAAGTTAATCTTGGAACTGGTGAAGACCCAAGACCAACTTACCTGAGTGCCTTTCTAGAGATAGAGGAGGAAATCATTTATATGTATATACTCAAATAATATATAGATGTCTTCACTTGGAGTTACAAATAAATGCCTGACTTAAATCCAAATGTAGCAGTCCATCAGTTGGCGGTCAAGAACGGGGCTCGTCCTATTAAGCAAGCCCAAAGGCATTTTAGGCCAAAGTTGATTCCATTGATTGAAAATTAAGTTAACAAAATAATTGAAGTTGGATTTATTCACAAATTCAAATATCCCACATGGATTTCAAGTATTGTTCCAGTACGGAAGAAGAATTGCCAAATTCGAGTTTGTGTTAACTTTTGGGATCTCAATAATGTCTGCCCTAAGGATGACTTTCCAATCCCCATACCAGAGTTGATAATTGATACCACCACTTGTTATAAGGCAATGTCCTTCATGGATGGTTCATCCAGCTACAATTAAATCCATATGGCACCAAAGTATGAAGAACTCACTGCATTTCATACGCCCAAAGGTATTTATTGCTACAAGGTGATGCCTTTTGGTTTGAAGAACGTTGGTGCCACTTATAAAAGGGCTATGCAAAACATCATTGACAGCCTGCTCCATAAAAATGTTGAATGCTACGTGGATGATCTAGTGGTAAAGTCAAGAAAGAGAGACGACCACTTAAAAGACCTAAGAATAGTGTTCGAGCTACTTCGAAGATATCAACTTAGGATGAATCCATTGAAGTGTTCCTTTGGAGTTACTTCTAGAAAGTTTCTTGGCTTCATTGTATGACACCCAGGAATTGAAATTGATCAAGCCAAGGTCGATAAAATTTTGAAGATGCCCAAGCCTCGAAACATTCATGAGTTAAAAAGCCTTCAAGGAAGGCTAGCATATTTAAGGAGGTTTATCTCAAACCTGGAAGTAAAATATCAACCATTTAGTCATCTCATGAAGAAGGACACTCCATTCGAATGGGACCAAGCTTGTAGTAATGCCTTCGAGAGTATCAAATCATACTTAATGAAGCCACCAGTTCATGTAGCACCCATACCTGGGAAACCATTGATACTCTACATCACGGTACAAGAGAGGTCAGTTGGAGCACTACTAGCTCAAGAATATAGTGAAGGCAAGGAAAACTCTCTTTACTAGCTGAGCAAAATGATGATGCCGAATAAGCTAAAGTATTCTCCAATCAAAAAGTTATGTTTAGCATTGGCCTTCTCAATTCAAAAAATGAAACACTACTTTCAAGCTCTTGTTGTCTGTCTTGTGTCTAGGGAGAATTCCATCAAGTTTTTAATATCTAAACCATTCCTTAGTGACCTACTTTCAAGATGGTATCTTCAATTTCAATAGTTTGAGATTGTGTACGTTCCCCAAAAGGTTGTAAAGGGACAAGCATTGGCTGATTTCTTGGTAGACCACCTGATACCCGATGACTGGGAACTGAGTGATGAACTTCCTGATGAATATGCAATAGTTATTGAATCCATAAACCCATGAAAGATATACTTTGATGGTGCTGCAAATTGAGATAGAGTTGGTGCTGGTGTGGTGTTCATCACTCTAAAAGAAGAAGTCATCCCATACTCTTTTTCCCTAAAAAACTGTTGCTCTAATTATGTTGTTAAATATCGGGCGTTAATACTTGGACTTGAGATTGTAGTTGACATGAAACAACTGTAATTACAAGTCTTTGGTGACTCTTAATTGGTGATCAAGCAGTTTTTGGGAAGCTATGAAGTTAGAAAGCTTGAGTTATGACCATATCATGATTATGCACAGAAGTTGATAGAGTGTCTTAGAGAAGTAACCCTCCAACATGTGCCAAGGAGTGAAAATAAGCAAGATGATTCCCTAGCTACTTTGGCCTCAACCCTGACTCTTCCAAATTAGACGCGAGTTACTATATGCCAAGAATGGGTAGTACCACTGTCAAATGAGGATGTAGAAAATAAGGTTGAATACCTTGTTGCCGTATCTGAAGCTATCAAAGAATATTGTTGACAACCTATCATTGATTACTTATATAATAGGATACTTCCAGAGGATACAAAGAGAAGGACTGACATTCGCCGTCGTGTACCTCGCTTCTTTTACTGTAAAGACACGCTATACAAAAGATCATTTGAAGGAATACTCTTGAGATATCTGGGAGAGAAAGAACCAATTCAAGCTTTGCAAGAAGTGCACTCAGGAGTTTGTGGATCGAATCAGTCTGGACCGAAGCTCTATTTTCACATTAAAAGGATGGGATACTATTGGCCAATAATGGTAAAAGATTTCTTGGACTATGCTAGAAGATGCAAATCTTGTCAATTTCATACGAATTTCATACATCAACCTTCTGAAGTACTACACCCAACTGTAGCATCTTGGTCATTCAATGCTTAGGGAATGGATATTGTTGGTCCACTACCAAAATCTTCTGGTGGACACTTATACATCTTGGCCGCAAAAGATTACTTCTCAAAATGGGCCAAAGTTATTGCTCTCAAAGAAGTAAAGAAGGAGAATGATGTGAATTTCATCCGAGTAAATATCATCTACCACTTTGGAATCCCTCAATATATAATAACCGACAACGGCAAGCCATTTAATAACAAGTTGATGAACAAGATTTGTGATCTCTTTGGCTTCAAGCAGTACAATTCGTCTATGTACCATGCTACCGTCAATGGTCTAGCCAAAGAATTTAATAAGACTTTATGTAATCTATTAAAGAAAGTCATCTCTAAGTCCAAGTGAGACTGGCATGAGTGAATGGAAGAAGCTTTATGGTCACATAGAACGACTTACCATACACCGATGCAAGCAAATCCATACTCACTTTCTTTTGGAGTTGAAGCAGTCCTTCCACTTGAGCGTCAAATACCTTCTTTGAGACTGGCTATTCAAGAAAGGCTCATCGATAAAGAAAATGCTAAGTTGCATCTTGCGGAGTTAGAAGCTCTTGATGAGGAGACTAGAGGCTCAACAAAATCTTGAAAGTTATCAAGCCCGACTATCTTGTTCTTTCAGTAAAAGAGTTCGTTTGAGGTGCTTCCAAGTTGGAGAACAAGTTCTTGCAGTAAGAAGGCCCATTATTACTCCTCGTAATTATGAGGACAAATTCACCCTAAAGTGGGATGGACCTTATGTCGTACAAGAAGTATATTAAAATGGTGCCTACAAGCTTGTCGATCCAGATGGCATGAAAATTAGTCCTATCAACGCCAAATTCTTGAAGAATTACTATCCTTGAAGGAAGATGCCACACTCCTTAAGGAATGAGTATAAACTTCATGTCCACTCCTGTCTCGCAAGAGTATAAACTCTGTACGGATAAAAAAAAATGTCCGCTAGGTTGAAAACCTCAAAAGAGGCGGCCTACGAAAAATTTAGGACACACACAACAAAAACACTCACTCAGAATTACATTGTGACTTGATCCTCTTCACTGAGGTACGTAGGCGCTTGGAATCTTATTCTAAGTTCAATTGCATGAGTGTCAAAAAAATATGTTCCTGCAGTATCTGCCATATGGATACCAAGTATGAAAATATTCTAATTAAATCTTGAACTCACTCCAAGTATTGGTGGATCAATGGGGGCAAACTCTAATTAAATATGAGCTTCGTTCACATAAGATCAAGTCTCCAAACTCCCTAAATTTAGAAGTTGAACCGGTCAAAATGCCAAATTTGGGAGTGAAAGTTGACAAAATCTCCAAGTCTTCAAATCAAGGCCTCCAAAATTTCCATGTCTTAAGGTGGGAAAGATTTTTCCCTTTGCACCTTAAGCTGGTCTCTTTACGGATTTATATTTAAAAAGATATAAAAAAAATTCATGCCTTAAGGCGGACAATATTTGTCCATTTGCACCTTAAGCTGGTCTCTTTATGGATTTATCTCTAAGAAGATATAAAAAAAGTTTTCATGCCTTAAGATGGACAATATTTGTCCCTTTGCACCTTAAGTTGGTCTCTCACAGGTTTATCCTCAAAAGGATCTCAAAATTTCCATGTCTTAAGGTGGACAAAATTTGTTCCTTTGCACCTTAAGCTAGCCTCTCAATGGTTTCTCCTTAAAAGGATCTCAAAATTTCCATGCCTTAAGATAGACAAAATTTGTCTCTTTGCACCTTAAGCTGACCTCTCAATGATTTATCCTTAAGAGGATCTCAAAATTTCCATGCCTTGAGGTGGACAAGATTTGTCCCTTTGCATCTTAAACTGGCATCTCACAGGTTTATCCTCAAAAGGATCTCAAAAATTTTATGCCTTAAGGTGGAAAAAATTTATCCCTTTGCACCTTAAGTTGGCCTCTCAATGGTTTATCCTTAAAAGGATCTCAAAATTTCCATGCCTTAAGATGGACAAGATTTTTTCCTTTGCACCTTAAGTTGGCCTCTCAATGGTTTATCCTTAAAAGGATCTCAAAATTTCCATGCCTTAAGATGGACAAGATTTTTTCCTTTGTACCTTAAGTTGGCCTCTCAATGGTTTATCCTTAAAAGGATCTCAAAATTTTCATGCCTTAAGGTGGACAAGATTTGTCCCTTTGCACCTTAAGCTGGCCTCTCACAGGTTTATCCTCAAAAGGATCTCAACATTTCCATGTCTTAAGGTGAAAAAAAAATTTCCCTTTTCACCTTAAGTTGTCCTCTCAATGGTTTATCCTTAAAAGGATATCCAAGTTTTCATGCCTTAAGGTGGACAAGATTTGTTTCTTTTTACCCAAAGTTGGTCTCTCACGGGTATATCTTTAAAAGTATATCAAAATTTTCATGCCTTAAGGCAGACAAGATTTGCCCCTTTGCACCTTAAGCTGGCATTTGAACAGATTTGTTATGGGATCATATTGAAGCCGAACTTGTCATGTCTCAAGGTGACGGAGGCAAAGTTAAAATCTTGTACCTTAAGTTGACCATTGAAAAGGGACCATACTTAAAGAAGACCATTGCATAAGTGTATCAATGGAAGGGCTCATACTTAAAGAAGACCATTGCATAAGTGCATCAATGAAAGGGCCCATACTTAAGGAATACCATTGCATAAGTGCATCAATGAAAGGGTCCATACTTAAATAATACCATTGCATAAGTTCATCAATGAAAGGGCCTATACTTAGAGAAGACTATCGCACAAATGCATCAGTGAAAGGGCTCATACTTAAAGAAAATCATTGCATCTTCAAGCAAAATCTTTCGGTCTTAAGATAATAGAGGCGAAGTTAAACTTCGCACCTTAATTTGGTGTCCTATATTCAAGAAAAATCTTTCAGTCTTAAGTTGATGGAGGCAAAGTTAAACTCTCGCACCTTAAGCCGGTGTCCACTATCTTCAAGAAAAATCTTTCGGTCTTAAGGTGATGAAGGCGAAGTTAAACTCTCGCACCTTAAGCCGATGTCCTTCGATTATTACATATTGATATTTGTTTCAACCCTATAAAAAGAGTTGAAAGACCAAAAAAAAGAGACAACACAAAGAAAAAACTAGTAGGAGAGAGATTCGTACCTGACAGGATGTTTCGAACTTGAATGTCATGTATCACCAACTTGAATTGAGATAAAATATTATGATGAGGATGAAATCCTCAAAATATGGTTTGCAACAATCATAATACCCTTTGATAGTGATGTTTTTGCATCAACATATAAATTATTTAGTGAGGCAATGCAAATCTAAAGTTTTCTGTCCGACAGAATTTAGGATCAACTTCAAAAAATTATCTAGAATAATTTCAAAGATAATAAATTCTGAATCTCGTATATGCTATTTATGAATTTTCTGGCATCTATAAAATCAAGCGGATCATGATTTTGATACTTTCATATTGAGATATAAATTTTTGGGTGTCATCATGCAAATCTGAAACTGTTGGTGCATCAAAACTCAATGCTAATTTTGGAATAACACCTGAAAAGATCTCGATTGTATTAAATTATAAATTTTGGATATATTATATATATATTTGTGTCTAGTTTCACAAGAATCAAGCGTCTTGCAATTTCATCCTTCCTACTTCAAGATATGAAATTTTTAGTAAAGGCGTGCAAATCTAAAACTTTTAGCATGACAAAATTCAGGGCTAACTTCAAAAAGTTGTCGAGAAATATATTAAAGGAATTTAAAGCTAAATTTTGTATATGTTGTAGATATCAAAGTCTAGTTTTTGTAATATCAAACGGTTTATGATTTTGATATTCCTAAAATTAGATATGAATTTTCTACCACTAACATGCTATGCTAAAAAAAAAGTAACGAAAATAAGAGAAAAGTAGGAGGGAAAGAATTACCTCAATATTATTGATGGCTTGAAAACCTCAAAATTGATATTGAAAAAGTGGGGAAACTACATCCTTTTATAGAATTGTAGGATGGATGTTTCCTTCTCCAATATAAATTCAAATTGGAATAGCTTTTATCTCCAATACAAATTCAAATGGGAGGTTTTTTCCTTCTCCCATATAAATTCAAATTGGAGGTTGTTTTCTTCTCCCATACAAATTCAAATTGGAGATTGTTTCCTTTTCCTACACAAATTCAAATTAAAGGT